>JABXJD010000012.1:2657500-2707500 GCA_013375575.1 Percina caprodes
AATAACATAGTATCTACCTCACGTGTTAAACATCTTGTGTTTACGCAACAGGTTCTTCTTGATGTGCTATCTCTTTGTAAACCTAGCCTGTGCAGTTCAGACTCTTTTAAGAACACCCAACTGGAGGCCAAGGTTTAAATATTACCACTGGTGAGTACAGGTGTAGCTCCACCATACTTGTTAAAGGCGGTATGGGGGCACTTTATTTTTACCAGTCAGATTGTGCTGGCTGCTATACTTATGATGTAATAATGATGCTGTTCTTGGTATGCAAAAACAATTCTTCAGGTGTCATGTGTCACACCCACAGGGCTCTGTCCTTCCTTGGGATGAGTATGTGTCTAGCTCTAATGTTCATCTCCTCCTGGTACTACGCTATTGTGGCCATGGTCATTGCTGGGATGATCTACAAATACATTGAGTACCAAGGGTATGTCTGGAGTCTAATTAGCATTTGCACGTTTATTTTTCTTCTTCTCTTGTTGCTGTCCTATTACAGTACATTCCTGTATACTATGGGGTAATGATGGATGTCTCTGTGTTTCTGTCTGAGCTATGTGGTTGCTGGTGGACAGCTGGTCACTCAAATAGTCTGTTGTGTTGTATGTGTGTGTCTTGTCTCATCCACTCACAACAACAACAGAGCAGAGAAGGAGTGGGGAGATGGTATAAGAGGACTGTCCCTTAGCGCTGCACGATACGCCCTGTTGAGACTAGAGGTTGGACCTCCGCACACCAAGAACTGGAGGTAGAGCAAGAGACACTCACATATCGCCACAAAAACTCCTTTTGATTGCATCTCTGAGGAGCCATATTGCATGTTGTGGTATAAATGTTCACTGATGAGAAGAAAGCATACACTATGAATAAAACAGCATCAAACATGTCACACGGTCAGCCTCTGATCACTGTGAAATAGTTCACGTTGTTATGATGGTACAGAAGTGCAAATGGAGTCAAGTTTAAATTAAAAAATATTGGCTTAGTGAGAAGCTAAACGTTTTATCAAAATCCTGTCTCTACCTTCTATAACAATGTACCCTCCAGAATTACGAGAATGCCAAACAAAATAGCCAACATGTGAGAGATTTACTACCAGCTGTTATCCATATTGACACACAATGAATCAGTTTTGGAAAGTTGTGGCCTGAAGAAGGGATTTATTCTTTTAATTTGTAGCATGCTTGCTTGTCATTTCCAGTAAGTTAGCGTGTCATCTTTTGCTGTAACACATAATGACTTGGATGCTGCACTTTCTCTTTCACCACTTCCTCTTAATGGAATGGTAGCAACATAAAAGCTAATGTTGGTAGGTTTTGATTGTAGAATGGGGGCAATTATATCAATGAAATGTAGCCCAGTAAGGACAGGCAAAATGATTCAGAGGTCAAGAAATGCCTGGCATCTAAGTGAAAACCAGGATAAATTTGGCAGACAACAGAGTTATTTCAGATGTTTGTGGCATATAAAATGGTTATATGTATCCTAAATGTCTAAACAAACTGTTTTCAGCTAGACATATACCTTTGTAATAAACTCATATTGACTGTCTTTGACTCTGTGCTTTACAGACCTCAGCTGCTTGTGCTATTGAAGCTGGATGAGGACCTCCATGTAAAATACCCTCGTCTGCTCACCTTTGCCTCACAGCTAAAGGCAGGAAAAGGTCTGACCATTGTGGGCTCCGTCATCCAGGGCAACTTCCTGAACAGCTATGGGGAAATGCAGGCCGCTGAGCAGGTAAATACTAGAGAGGGGTGTGCGCTGTACATGCTCTATACAATTCTATATTGTACTCTGTTGCTGACTATGTTGCAACTCATTGTAACAAATGGCCACCTTTTGTAATTTGAATAGCACAATGAAGCAAAAACATGCCCCATTGTGAATTTTCCATTTTTGTGACTGTTCTAGTTTTTGAAGCATTTGTCACTTTAATCAAAGAGCATGGCTGGAAACAGCTTGTTGTTGTCACTACAGCATGGTGCCTATGAGCCATTTCATATCAAATAATGGGGACTGGCGCAGGAACCTTTTTCATAATGTGATGTGTAAACAAGTGAAGCAAAGTTTGCTCTTGATTATGTGACAACTGGAAAAATGAATCACCCATCCTCGATTCACTTAGCCAATATTCATGTATTATGTGTCAAGAGTTATCATTAGAGCTTGTGCTATACAGGGAGGTAATGGAGGTAAAACCTAATTTATTTAATTTCAACTGTTTAACATATGTTTTGCTATACAACCCTTATTATGCAAGTGTGTATGCACATGATCTATTAGGTAATTTTCTTTTAAAGCATTATGTAGCTATGGTTTATAACGGTTTTGGTTTATCTACTTACTCCTTATTGTAATCATGAAGTACAGTTCTGCTTGTGTTCTGTTTGCCCACATTTTTCTGCCAGACCATTAAAAATATGATGGAGATTGAGCGAGTCAAGGGTTTCTGCCAGATTGTGGTGGCATCTAAGGTGCGGGAGGGTATTGTCCATCTGATCCAGTCCTGTGGTCTGGGGGGCATGAAGCACAACACTGTGATGATGGGCTGGCCATATGGCTGGAGACAGAGTGAGGACCCTCGTGCCTGGAAGACTTTTATCAGTAAGAGTCTCACTGAAATATTGTACATACAACATTATATTTATAAAGCCAAATTAGCATTTGCAGTATAGCACTCATATTAAATTACTTTTCACTCCAAATAACCTGTGATTGCGTAATGTTACAGGCATAGTATGCAGTTGTCACACTTAAATGCTCATGCTCAACTGTCGCCTTGATATATTGACCTGGAAATTACAGCAATTGTGGGCTTAAAAAAAAAGCACATATAAATATGATATTTGGATATTTGAATACATGCTGTGTTAGTTTCCATCTGGCCTGTACAGAAGTTGTAGCTAAATTAATTTACACAAATACAGTTAATATCCATGCCTCCATGTTGTCATCTCTACTCAGACACAGTCCGCTGCACCACAGCTGCCCACCTGGCCCTGATGGTGCCCAAAAATGTGTCCTTTTACCCAAGCAACCATGAACGCTTCACAGATGGCAACATTGACGTTTGGTGGATTGTCCATGATGGGGGGATGCTAATGCTGCTGCCTTTTCTGCTCAAACTGCATAAAGTGAGACAACAGATAGCTTTGAGTTTTATTCCAATACGCTACTTTAGACAGTTATAAATAGAACAAAACACACTTTGTAACTTTAATCTTTCCGAATTTACATGCTTTCCTTTAATAATATTTGTTAGTTTCAAGTCTGTTATTTTGGGAGAAGGCCTTTTAATATGTTTTCTGTAAGTAATTATAGTCACATTTGTTCAGAATTGTACATGGTATTACACTTGTTGATATACCACATGGTTATATTTGCGTTTTAGGTTTGGAGGAAATGCAGGATGCGCATCTTCACTGTAGCCCAGATGGATGACAACAGCATCCAGATGAAGAAAGATCTGGCCACGTTTCTTTACCAGCTGAGAATAGAGGCTGAGGTGGAGGTGGTGGAGATGGTAAGGATCCCTCTTACACAATCACTAATCTGAGCAAAGGTTAAAACTTTTATAAAGTTTTTTTATGGGTAGAACCAGCTCAAAACAAATGTAACTCCATAATGAAAATTGCAACTGAAACCAGATGCCTATAACTAGTGTTAAAAATACAAACAAAAAACTGCTTGACTTGGTCACTCCTGTTCATGTTCAACAGACACATATGTTTAAGTTGGATTAACCATTAAACTTATGTTTTTCAAATGGTACTTCAGCATGACAGTGACATCTCAGCATACACCTATGAGCGAACGTTAATGATGGAGCAGAGGTCCCAAATGTTGAGGCAAATGAGGCTGTCCAGTGCAGAAAGACAAAGAGAGGTATGCTTTTTGTGTGTTTACTCCTGAAATATTTTACAAATAATATAATCATATACATTTAAAAAAAGTAATGTAACAGATGCATGATAAATCAGTTTTTGTTTGAAATCTTCACTGAAGGTTGTCTGTAGAGTTGGAATTTAGGAATCTCACCTGCTCAACCTTAACTCTGCTCTGAATAACAGTGTTGGTTACATTCAGTATATTGACAACTCAGCCTCATGGTATTCCCATGGCACTTGCAGGCCCAGCTGGTTAAGGACAGACACTCTTTGGTGCGTATGGGAAGTCTATACTCAGATGAGGAGGAGGAGGTGGTGGAGGCTCCTCCAGAGAAGGTCCAGATGACATGGACAAGAGAGAAGTGTGAGGCTGAGAGGAGGAACAGGAACAATGCACCCGAGAACTTCAGAGAACTCATGAGCCTCAAACCGTGAGTCACATTCAGTTAACATAAGTATCATCTTTACTGAGTATATATCCACAACGTCACACTTCCGGGATTGCTGCCAGAAAATTCCACCGGATGTCCTTTTTGTCGGCCGGATGTCCGTTACCTTCTGCTTTCTTTGTGTTGGAATTTTAAACTCCGGTGGATTTCTGAGGACTATGGTTAACTGCTCCTCAGATCTCTGCAGGGTAAATCCAGACTGCTATCTCGAGTTTTTCTGTTGCACAACTAAAACAACTTTTGAACGTACACGTTCCACCAAAACAAGTTCCTTCCTGAGGCTATTTTGCAGCGGCACCAGGACTCCGTCCGACACTTAGTGCCGCCTATGACGATTGTAATTGGTTTAAAGAAATGCCAATAAACCAGAGCACGTTTTTCTCCCATCCTAGAATGCTTTGTGGATTAGCCAGACCTTCCTCCGCAGCGCTGTGGTGGAAGGTCTGGCAATGCGAGACTATCTTTCCTTCATCCAGAAGAAAACATGCCGTTAAAATGCTAAAGCTTTCATTTCATTTTTCCCTTCCCTTGTTGTAAGTTTCCCTATTTTAAAACCGTGAGAGCTTGCTTCGAAAAAGTTTAAAAAAAAATGTATTTGCACAAATCCATTCTACTCACTGTCTCTCCCACTTGCTGCACTCCAGGGATCAGTCTAATGTGCGGCGAATGCATACGGCTGTGAAGCTGAACGAGGTAATAGTGAACAGGTCCCATGATGCTCGATTAGTGCTGCTCAACATGCCAGGGCCACCTCGTAACACAGACGGAGATGAGAACTGTATCCTTTACCAACATGAACAAACAGAAGGGGTCTTGCATAAATCAGGGTTTCTGCAGGTTTCAACACGTCAAATTTAAGACTTTTTAAGACCTTTTTATGAATGAAATTTAAGACTTACAGTATATAACATTACAGTACACTGAAATGCAGAGTCACAATAGTAAATAAATAAAATTATTTAAATTGAATAAAAGCGACACAGAGTAATAATTATCTGTATACACAGCAAATTATATTTGGACTATAGCCAAAAAAAGAACTACAACACAGAATGAAAAAAAACATTTCAATAAGCCCTAGCGTTACATGGATGTAGGAAAAGACTTTTAGAATTATTTAAGACCTAGAACACAATACTTCAGAACTTAAGACTTTTTAAGGCCTAAAATTTTGGTTTTGAAATGTTTGACTTTTTTTATTTTTTGACTTTTTAAGACCCTGTGGAAACTCTGATGAATGTATGGCAGACGTTGGGCTGCAGTACACATACAAAGTGTGTATAGGCTATGGTGTGGCTGGTTTTACTTCTTTAACATGTACTTCAGATATGGAGTTTCTGGAGGTGTTGACTGAAGGCTTGGAAAGAGTTCTGCTGGTCCGAGGTGGAGGTCGGGAGGTTATCACCATCTACTCATGATCAATTATTAGTTGCTACACCTTAGCATCTGCCTTATCAGAATGCATTCTGCCTTGGGACAGGAGTCAGCACCTGCTTTGCTGCCACAGTTCTGGGTAGACCCATGAATATGACACTTTTATAGTGAAGTATTTCAGTACAGAGTTTTTTTTTTTTAAATTTGTGTAAAATACTGGTACACACTTGTGTACACCTCCACCTGTATGTTCACAACTCTGAAATTCTTTAAAAATGAAAGCTGTTATGTTTCCTTCAGAAATCAGTGCTTTAGATAAGCATTTTCTTATAGGTCACAAATACCTCTTTGTATGTGATAATGCACCTATATTTGAAAGACTATGGCAGGACTATCCTGACTGAGAAGTACACATGCTGGTAGAACAGTTTTAATAGTATGCCAGATTTATATTCTGAAACAGCTGTTTGATAATTTTGGAAGCATCTCTATTTATTTATTTATTTTTTTCAACATTTCCCCACTGAGATAAAGTAAATGTTACTGTGGCTATCGAACACACCGCTTGATCAGTTATAATTTATGATTTTTTTTGGACAGATATTTGTGTTGTTAATATGAGAGAAGAATGTATATGAATGACTTTTGAACTGTTACATTTGTACTTTTTCTACAGACCTGGAAAGCTTAAAAAGATGGCTTAGTTCTAATCCCATTTATGGCAATTGTAAATAAATAGCTTTCTATTTAGTCATGTTCATCGTTAGTGAGGTGGAGTCCACCATTCCCTCACTGGATTATAATTAGTTTACTACACATACCTACAATGGGAGTTAGTTTGTTTGTGCTGAAAACAAATACAACAGTTGGTATTGTGTTGTATTTCGGTACACTTCCTTGCATTTACCACAATAACCATAGGTGTTGCCAAATCAACCCTGGCCAAAATCGTAAGTATTATAACTTTAAGCAATTCTGATCTCAGCTCCATGAAACTTTCAGGCATTGTTTTGTGTATTTTCTGTTTTTTTTTGTTTTTTTATAAGAAGTTGATTATGATAAGTATTTCAGTCCAGAATAAATTATACATACATACATACATACATAATACATGTAGAGAACATCTGTTTATTTGTATGTAGACTAAACGATCTGTACAAGCTAGGAGTGTTTTATTTGTAAGGGATCAACCATGACAAGCTGTGCAGTTATTAAAAACGTATTTCACAATGCTAAGAATGCTCCTGGTATTCTCTTCATTTTAATAAAAACAGGTTGGAGTGGATTATCCCACTGAAAAATATGTCACTTGCCAGCAATCCAAATATACAGTACATTTTTGCAGATTAAAATGTTGGCAAAATACAGTGAAAACTTTATGTTGGCAGTATTTTAAAAGAAGCTATGCATATTTATTTTTTTAAGAGTGATGAGGCTATGTATATATGAGGTTATGTTTTAAATGCTCATATCATGCTTTTTGGCTTTTCCCTTTCCTTTTTTGTGTTATATAAACTTTGTGTGTTATAAAAATCTTTTTTGTGCATGTTATAGGTCTACAAAGTGAAAAAGCCCAAAGTCCAACCCAAAGGGACTTACCATCTCCAACAGAAAACACTGTTACTGCTCCAAACAGCTCTATTGTAGTTCAGCCTTTACTTCCGTGACTTTGTAACACGTTATAATCCTTGCCTAGCTGCTAGTGTGGCACACCCTCATTCTCTGCTTCTGACTGGCTAGAACTTCTTACCTAGTGACTGCGCTTGCGCAACTCCCAACAAAGATTGAACAGACGTGAGATGCCTCACTCTGTAGCTAAATGGAGAGCTCAACACACAGGGTGAAAAGAGGAGCTGCAGCAGTATAACAGAAATATGGTGTGTTTTTAAAAAATTAAACCATGTAAACCTATTTTGGTACAACTTCTAAATACAATTATGAATCTGAAAATTAGCATAATTTGAGCACTTTACATGTTTTCATTGTATATGGCGTAGAAGTTGATGAGACATCAAAATGAGCTTACCAAAGCAAATTCCTATACACTTAGTTGGCAATACACAAATCTGAAGGGGATTTTTTTCACACTGTTGCTTTGTTCTGCTGTTCTAAGTTTAAGATTGTGTTTGTTAATTCTATGTGCAACAGTTTTCTGTTCGGCCAAAGGGCAGAATAGCTCACACTAAAATACACACTATGTTTTGTAAACCTCTATAATATTTTATTATGCTGTAAGATCAAATAAAAAGAACATCTGTTTATAAACTGCTCCCCTGTACTATTTTGTTGAAGCCACCAAGAAGCGCCCTTAAAGTAATATTATAGAAATAAAAGGTGTGATATTAATATAACAATAATGCAACACTGTACATTTAACTGCAGTGTAGTTAAACTGTTTACCTGAGCTATACGCGCCTAGTGACTAGAAATGGTCTGATACCATTTTTTGCTCCCAAATACCAATTCTGATACGTAAACTGATCTGATGCCAGTGTGTTATCTATTTTATTTTTTAAGTTTCAACAGCTGTATACTACTATCCCTGTATGTATGTGATAGGATTTCTATCTTTCTTGTCGGTCTGGCTAAGGTTAAACTCTCAAACAATGAATGCCACAGAACTTTGACAGTCAGTTATAATGGAAAAAGAACATAAATAAACTACTTTAACGTAGATTTTCTTTAGGGCTTTATTACGTGGTATCGGATCGAGCATAAACTCCAGTACTTCCCGATACTGATACCAACGTTTTAGGCAGTATCTGAGGCGATCATCTCTACTAGTGACCTCACCACCTGCTCACTGGTCAACAATAGATACAAAAACCCTTAACAAACAAAAAATAAAAATAGAGATTCAAAAAATTAAAAAGGCCATCTCTGCAGTTTTTATTAATAAGTATCATTATTTTTTCCCATTCCAGGTCATGTGTTTCATAGAGATGATTTCAGCACAGGTACAACTAATTCAGCAACAAATTGAATGTAATAAACTCAAAAAATGTATGGTTAAGTGCCTTTCAGAGGAATGGACATTATTATTTATATGTAAAACACACTGTATATACAGAGGTTGGCATTTAAATTGCCTCCCAAATGGTGCTACACATTCAATGCTTTTTTTGTATTGGTGGTAGGAAAGTGATTCTTCCCTTATCTTTACTGACCTGTGCAGCGCTGGGATGATCTGCAAATGGCTACTTAATCTCATTAAATTCTCCTTATTTATATTTTTAAAAATCATGCACTTTAAAAAAGAAGTGAACTTAGTTTCTAAACATTCATTCAATCATAATTAGGCCTGAAAGCATCAGAAGAATGGCCAGAATTAGTAGACCTTTTGGTCCATTTTGGGCTCTGGAAAGGGACTTATGTCAGAGGGCCTTCTTGAGTCAGGAGGTCTGAGGACCAGCCTGCACGGGTTCTGCACTTCCTCTACGGAGATCTGCACCTCACTGGGCCGGTTCAAACGCAACTGATCTCTGACCTGGGAGAAATAAAGTGAGACAAGAGAGGGAGGTGATAAAACGTTTCGAAAACGAATATTTTCAAACTTGCATTGCAATAAATAAATAAAGCAATTTATGTATACTATATTTTAATTATATATTATAATCTTTCATAGTCTATATACACCATGTTCCACTTCTGGGATTGCTCCGGTGCCTCCATAAATTCCACCTGATGTCCCTCATCTAGGCCGTATGTCCATTGCATTGGGCTTCCTTTGTGTTGACATTCTAAACTCCGGTTGATTCATGAAGACTATGGTTGACCTTTTCTCAGATCTCTGCAGGTTAAATCCAGACAGTTAGCTAGACTATCTGTGCAATCTGAGTTTTTGCTGTTGCACGACTAAAACAACTTTTGAACGTACACATGTTCCACCAAAACAAGTTCCTTCCCGAGGCTATTTTTCAGAGGCGCCGTGGCCCCGTACAGCGCCAAGCCAATTGTGATTGGTTTAAAGAAATGCCAATAAACCAGAGCCCATTTTTCCCCTATCCTGGTATGCTGTGTGGACTCGTCAGACCCTCCCTGCAGCGCTGTGGAGGAGGGTGAGACAAATCTTTCAAGGTCATCTTTTGCAGATTAATTGCCGAGTCTGAAAATGTTATTTAGATAAAAAGAGTTGATATAACGAGACAGGACATGACATGCACAAGGAAAGAAAATAATAATGTACTGAAATGTAACTGAAACAGGCCTGAAGCAGGCATTCATTCTCCCAGAACAGACAGTTTTTTTTAAATGGCCACAAATTCTTAAATAGTCCATCATACTGTAAAATAAGGTGGTTAAGTGTTTATTTATGTCGGGACAGAAACATATTTTGTTTAAGAAAGAATAAAATATACAGAGTCACATATTTGATACGCACTAATGAAATAACACATTTAATCCTTCATTCTAGCCAAATTATTCCTGGGGCAAAGATATGGAATGAAAATGTGCCTTTCAGTTACCTACCTACCTCTCATTTATCAAAGAAGGCTGTTCTTTGACATACAATACATGAATCATCAAGCTCACCCTCTCCACCTCCTCAAACACGCGCAGGAAGTTTCTTCGAAGGACATCTGCCAACTCATTCTCGGTCCAGTTCCTTTGCAGGAGTTCCTGGATTAGGGCGGGATACTTTGACACATCCTCTATCCCCTGAGGAAAGCTGTTTACAAAAAACACATTTCAATTATTGGATATGACTTTGCCAAAGAAACCAATCATTCTGACAGTTTTGATCAGACTTAATACATTACTTATGTAGCACTATGAATAAGTAATACAAGTACTAATAATAAGCACTTGTAAATCTAGTCCTTCAATATCACTTATGTGACATTCCTGTTTGGACTAGATTCTGTCTGTATGCGGGGGGGGGGATGCCCACCATTCTGCAGCAAATCTTCTGCAGCTGCTCTCTCTTTATGCCTGTTACAAGTACAAAGTCTATGTTGTTTTTTACCATTTTTCAGCCTGTTGACAGCTGAGACACCCAAATTGCTGTTATCATGACAGGCTAACAAAAGTACAAAATTGATCTGGCGAGTGTCAGAGAGAAGTGTGTACCCTACTGGCATGAGCTTTATATTTCAGATTCTATGTGTTTAGAGTGTATTTCTGAAGATCCCTACTCAACCTGGTTCTAGGATAGAATGTGTAAATATGTAGATTTACTGTCTTTTGACTTTCTAACTATCTGTATGTTGTGTTTGCAATTGCTTGTTTTTTTACCTCACAGCACCTTCAAAGTCCCCTCCAATTCCAATTGACTCAGCTCCAATCACATTCTTTATGTGATCAAAATGGTCTGGGAAAACCAGGTGGAATCAAAAGCATCCAAGTCATTAAAAATACAAATTACAGATTTATGTCATGATAAAAAAGACAACATGGATGCCTTACCAGCCACACGAGAGATGTTTGCTTCACCACTGCAGGATATGAATTTGCTGTGGAGATTCACCATGATCAACCCCTGTTTCTTTTTCTAAAACACAACACACACATATCACTGCCAAGTCTAGGGAATAAGAAGACACACAAAGTGAAGCATTAACTAAAATAAGCAGTGTATGAATTAGTTTTTCAGACACAAGTGCAGAAGCCTTTGTTTCTGTCTCATTCACATTGACTAGTTGTAGTGGGAGAAGTGGTAAACCAGGCTTATGCTTGTCGTATCTCACACACACACACACACACACACACACACACACACACACACACACACACACACACACACACACACACACACACACACACACACACACACACAATGTACTTTCCATGCCAAATGTACCTTAAGAAGCAGATTCAAAAACTGGTGTGGATTTAATTATGTTTTTGTAATGGGTATATGTCAGCCAACTTGCTGTTATAATTTTGTGAAATGGGTCTAAAAACTGTGTTCTAACTCCTTGTGCATGCCCAATGGATGTTTCTAATATTATACTGACATAAACATTTAGAATGATGTTCAATATACTGAACTTGGATGTTTCCATTGCATGAAAAATACTTACTTAAGGAACTATGCTACTTTTAATATCATGCTATCAATATATACAAAGTAAGACAAGGTATAATTCAGTCTTTTAATAATTAACATATATTACTGGTAGTTCTGTTAAGCAGAAACAGAGATAAATGGAATTCATTAATGGGACTACATTTCTCATAAAGTTGGATCATTGAAAAAAGGCTAGTGGTGTAAGCCAAGTGCTGCCTATATAAACAGGAATGAGGAAGTGAGTCATGAGTTGGCACGAACAACTGAAGCTGAATTAGGAACTAATGGCAGCTTTAAGACATTCATATTCATTAAAAAGAGAGATATTCAAAGAAGTGTTGGGGCTCTGGGACAAGAGAGAAGGAGACGACACGTTCAGAGAGCAAACTTTGATACTAATGGTCGATAGTCGATACTTAGTTTCAAAAAGTTAGAGTACATTCAGGTTTGATTATTTGATCATCAACCTCATAACAACCAAGATAAAGCAGTTTACTGTAAGTCTCGTCCACAGAACAAGTGTCGAGAAATTGAAGAGCAGTGGGTTTTACACTTTGGAGCCTTGGCTTGTAACATTTGTGTAACGTCTTACTCTAACAGCTTACATTATGCTAGAGGAAATACAATCATCATTAGTGGCTTCAACCAGTTGGTATGTTTTTTTCAGAATGTGAATCATTGTTTTACGTTGGAAACTGTAACACACAATCAGCTGACTATAACAGACAACAATAATAAACATAAACCCATGTGTCATTATCAGGAATTCATTTGTGTGACGTGAGACTACGTAGAGAGGAAATTGGTGGGAAGCTAATGTATTTGTAAAAATGATGGAGGACATGGAACGTCAGCAATTACATGTTAACTTGATTATCTGATCCTGCAAATATTGCCTTTTGACTTATAATCAATTATATTGATTGTCAGTGGGCTGAAATCTAAAAATACTTCAGTGGTGAAATTCTGTTCACAAATGTTTGATCCTGTTGATAAACAAAAACAAAATCTAACAATGAAAACATATTACATGTCAGCAGTATGAATATAAATCATAATTATTATCATTGAATCAGTTACGTGATTGATAATATTTCAACATCAACTAAACAAGCAATATAACTAGTCAATGAATGGTTTTTCTTACCAGATCATGCAGCAGCCAGTCAGGTACGTTGCGGCCATGGCTACAGATAGAAAAGGAAGATGAATGGCTAAAAATAACAGGAGCCTTGGAATGCTTCAGTGCGGCCCAGGCTGTGTCCCACGAAGTGTGGGAAAGGTCCACTATCATTCCCAGTCTGTTCATCTCCTCCACCACGGCCTCAAAAACACATTCAAAAGCCATTTACAGTATCACGGGAGGGTAGGAAGTCAAGATATTATGTAAACACACTCATGCAGAGAGCAATCAAGGAAGTCCTACATGCTGTTTTGCAGAGGGCCAAGTCAAAGAGAAAAAGCATTATTAAAAAGTGATTTGAAAATAAGTGAACATTGTACAAAAGCATTGCTGACTTGCAAGTCCGATTTGGGTTTCTCTTTAAATAGCCTTAAGTCAGAAAGCATTTTATATGCAAAGCATCAAACAAGTTCAAAAGTAACAACTGTCAAATCTACCAAATAATGGGTTTCTCACTTTAAATCAAATTGGCATCTTAAATATACGGGAGCTGTCATATTCTAATACTTTCTCAAGAAAGAACTGACCAAAACAAGCAAACATGCTTTGTTGAATGTGATATGTGACATGTGAAACAAAACAATTCTGTACAGTTGTTTTGTTTATATAATTGAAGATTAAGCTTACCTTCCCAAATTCTGTCAGGCTGTTGTTCTGTCTTTGATAGACGTTATATATTTTTGAGGATGATTCTGCCCTGCATTGAAAAACAATATTGTCAAAAACACAAATCATTAAGTGTTGTAAGAGCTGTGTATCCTTCACTACCATGAAATATAAAATATACTGTTTATAAATAATATATAAACATACAAACAATGTCAACAGACAAAATTATTAAAGCTTTAGTGCGTAACTTTTTTATATTAATGAATGTCCGTTACAGTCAAGCCATTGTCAAATGAGTTGATCCAAAGCTAATTAAGACTTTCAACTCCACAAAACTCTCTCTGTATTTCTCAGTATGTTTACCATGTTTAACATGTTAGAAGATTGTGGCGTCCGGTGACTTTCGCACTCAGAAACTAGAGTGAAGATAATTACCTCTTAGCCCTCTGTGTCCTCCTTGGCTACTTGCAACTGTAAGGAGGAGGGGTGGGGACGTGTGCGCAATTATGGAAGGCTTGTATTACGTAGATGCGGTGACAGTTTTGTCATTACTTAGAATTCCTCATGGGAGGGGGGGGCGACAGAAACTACGCACTATAGCTTTAAGAAACAAGTACGGCTACAGTAGATTTATAAGAAGTTTTGTAAAAATTTAATATTGGTATTGGATCAAGAGATCCTGTAGCCCTTGTTTTAATACTATGTTGAGTCATGTGTCCATCATTGCCTTTCTGCAATATATAAATGACATGTAGCATTCTAAGTAAAGTAATACATTCAGAATTATTAACTACCAGGGTGTATTGCAGGTATGTGTGAGGGCCATGGAGCGGACGCCAAGCTGATAAAACATCCGCAGGGCTGGCAGGCTACTGTCAATAGAGTGGCCCCCCTCAATACTTATTAGACAGGCTATCTTATGCCTCATTTCAGAATTCCTGAGCTCTGCAATGACAAGACATACACGTATTACACATACTGTACACACAATATCAAAAATGAAGGCCTCTAATAAAAAAAAAAAAAAACTCTCCTGTAGTAACAATTATAATTATTATTCAGATAATCAGCTAGATTTAATTCCTCTTTCATCTCATAATGGTTTTGTAGGTAAATTGTCTGCAATGCAATGTTGAGGTGTACTATACCCTGAGCAGATGTGACCAGCTCAAAGTCCTGGTACTCTGTGCACATGCGTCTGACCACATCTATTTGTTCCAGAGTCAGCCTCACAGCATCCTTCTCCTGGGCCCCACACAGTACATAGACTGCAAACATCTGACAAAGAGACAGGGACATGACACAAGAGAGACATTTAAGTGATTGCGGTGTATGTCATTCTAGGTTTGATCTTTCCACAACATAAACTCAGTAGATGCTGTTATTCAAATACTTACACAGATAAGCATGAATTGCAATACCTGTGCCTGTACATGGCCTGCTTGGAGACGGGTGATGTCGGTGGTCACTTTGCTAACATTATGCAGGTCAATTTGGCTCAGCTGATTGTTGTAAAGTATCCTCAGCTTGAGAGCTAGGTCATTATGACTGACAGATTGAGAGAGAGAGAGAGAGAGAGAGAGAGAGCGTGTAAGGAAAAGGAAAGGCATGGAGAGGCATTTTCATTTCAGTTCCATTAATTCATGTCCACAAATGAAACTGCTGTGTTGACAAGGCAATAAAGATCCTTTACCCATCAATAAGAGGATATCTGGACATCAAGTCATGTACTCTATCTCTCTCAGAGTATCCAGATATCAAACAACACAGAGAGGAGAAAAACACCAGATATTTCAGGGACTTCATCCACAAGCCGCTTGAAGCACTTGTTACAGTTTTCCCGGAAGGCATGGTCTGATTAGAGAAAACACACCAGTGCATTACAGTTATATCTGATAACAACATATTATTATTATTTTTAATATACTATTATAGAAATATTACAGTGACTGCTAGTCAAGATAATAGCAACATTGTAAACTTACTGCTTCATATCTCATGCTATGACACATCCTTGGAATACATTACACTATAACTGTTTATTTATTAGAACAGAAACAAAGTGACGTTAAGTCCACACTGAAACAGACTGTCAAAATAGGTTATTGTTTAGGTGGTAGCTCATTTGATATGCAAATGCACACTGGACAGTAAACATGATGCATTCTCTTTTTCAATAAGTTTTTTTATCTATAAAACCGTGGAACAGTTCAATTTAACAATAGACTTACCTGCAAGGCGGTTAAAAAGCAACTTGTTGATCACTTTGTTGTACGTTCTGCATTCAAGCGGTATGAACTTTCCAGCTCTCTGCCCTGCCTACTCTCCGCCCCAGAAAAATACAGAACAAACCTATACAAAAAAGGTCGGTGTGCTGAGTGCTGCATTCAAGTCCTGAAGGAAGAAATAGAAATACACAGTTTTAGTTTCCGACGTGTTTAGCCAACAGACACATAGGCGACTTAATGCTGGTATTTGAATGGCAATGGAGATTACTGTATCTCTCGATGGACTTTAACTTCTACCTCTTTTTCTTTATCGTCCCTTCTTCACTTTCAAAACCTTGCACGCGTTAGTGTTGCAGTGAGTGTAACTACCAATTGTTAGAGATCGGATAAACAAATTGCTTGATGACCCTATGAAAAACAATTCAATATTTAATTTTTGAGTCTTTCCATGGGCAATTTTATTCATCTAGCCTACTAATTACAGTAATTATGTATTTAACTGCGTTGCCTCTCTCTCAGAGTGAGGAATTTACGAGGAGCGTTTGAAGGCACCGTGGAAACCAATGGGTTCCATCTGTTGGCCAAAAAATAATAATAATAAAAAAACAATATATATATTTTACATTTGTCACGTTTGTACCAGACTGTATATTATTAAAGATTCAGATTCACTCTGCAAATTTAGTGTCTAGATTTACAGGCTATCGTACGAGTATGCTAACATGTCAAGCGGAATGACACGCCAATGAAAGCATGGCCTTGGTAAGTGACCATTGACTGTAAACAGTCCAGTTATGTAAGTGACACAAGTAATTAGTAGAAGGATAAGCACGCACATTTGAATATACTGTATGTAAAACGTTAACTGCGTTAACGAATATCAAAATATTGATGGATAAAAAAACCTAATCAAAACTAAACGTCTTATTTTGCTGATAGCCACAAGCTAGCTAGCTAGCTAGCTAGATGTTAGGCTATATGTCTATTCTGTCCACCCTTCTTGTTTGGCTCAAGTCTGTATGTTTGGAACCACGTTTAAACTTTTTGTTTTGTTCGAGGAATCTAAAAGTCATCTTAACAGGCGTAGCATGCGTTTTGTTAAGTAGAAGCTTAACATTAGATTGGTGACGAACTTATCAGCGGCCAATTAGCTCCCAAATAGCTAGGCTACGTGTGTACTAGGCCGGTGTTCTTTTGCCCTATTAATATAATGGATGTAGTGTGTGACTTGTGCTACTGAGTGCCAACCAACCAGGCCTCTAGTCGGGAGAAGGTTATGTTGGAGATTAGAGATCACCCGATGTAAAAGCATCGCCTACTGACCAATTAATACTCGATTGATAACCGCGTCACTAGGGGTGGGAAAAATAAATCAATTCTTAGATGCATCGCGATTCTCACTAGAATGATTGAATGGTCGATTCTGATAAGTTAATAACTGTTAAAAACTGTCTTTAGACATTTACAAGTCAGGAAACATACTGAAAGAGGATGTGATAATGGACTTAAGAGTTTAGGCAAGAGTTTTGTATACACATGATCTAATAAGACATACATAAAATAATACAAAAACACATGCAAAACACATAAAGGCTGTTGATCTACTTTATTTCATTACATCTGACCACCTCATGTTTCATGTTTAAAGAAGCTAATTATCCATCATTGCTTAAGTCAATTAAACCACGTTAAGCCTTTTCCTCGCCACTGGTGCCAATGAAGAAGAAAACGTTGAGGTGAGATAACTTCTATAATTGTTGGATTTTCGTTTAGTTTTTTGACAGGCGTAAGTGTTCCGGGTAACTGAAATAAATCCAGGGCATGTTGATCCTAATTTACAGTACAAGCCTCAAGGCTGTGTCTTATTTAACCCTTATTTGATAGATCCTCAACTCCTCTGTCCTTGGCTAAACCAGAAGGAGCAACCATCGAGGAGGGATCACTGAAGAGCCATGAGCTGCTCTTATCCTCGGGAGGATACATGAGATGGGTGGTTACCAACTCCTTCAGCTGCACGGCTTCCGGAAAGGCTGCTCTTGTGTATCCTCGCCTATAGCTCCTTGGTGATCCCTCCTCCATGCTCGCTTCTTAGGGCAAAATAAGTTTTGAGACGGCCTTCACCGAGGAGGGACAGAACAACTTCCGGTTCCACTGAGGAATCGAGGACTTATCGTATAAGTGACATGAGCTTTCCCTCCTTTGATATGGCCGCATTAGCAAGTCTTCATCAAGGATATCTAGTATTATAATCTTCTGAACATATTGGCTTTAGGGTGTTAAGCTCTGTACTGTAGGGAAGAGATGTTGCAGGAATGTCTCAAGTTCAGGGTTAAACTTTTGAGGCAGAAGGACACAGAGAGGTAAAGTTGTCGCTATTGGCCAATTGTTTTAAGGATAATGAGGCTTGTAAAGGCTTGTATGGAGTGGCATTTAGATCACTTGAAGTGATTGCTGGCTACTCCCCTGACTTTCTAATGTTTGGGAGGGCCTTGGTGGTCCAACTGAATATCAGGCTGGGGCAGGATAGGGATGACTTTCAGGGTAATGTGGCTACATGGGTTGAGGAATAGAAGAGGACTATTGACATGACATAGAAGTCGTGTTACTGATAACATAAAAGGGATAGTTTTTATATTTTGAAGTGGGGTTGAGCTACTTATCAATAGTGTAACTTTGAAAGTGTTTTTTTCCTTAAGAGTTAGGAACTAACACAACTAACAAACAAATTGATCGAGGTAGCGGTACACCAGCAACTAAAAATGACTCAAATAAATTCATTTTTGTCAACGGAGTTTGATGGCTTTGAAAAGCGCACTATACAGCTTCAGTTTCACCATTGTAAAGCGCTGTTTCACAGCAACGTGAAGCTGTATAGTGCAAATTTTCTAAAAATAGCATACCCATAACTTGATATGGATATTTTTATGTGGTTCTTTTTCTAGGTGGCTAAACTACATTTTGCTGTGTGGCCCCAATCACAGCAGTACATTGCTTGGCTCCCTTGTCAGGACTCCTCTCTGCTTTTCCAACTACTGTAGGTATTAATACACTGAGAATGGATAAGTGCTACCTCATACAACCCAACTTCAAAAGATCCAAACTATCCTTTTAATGAATAAGTCTTGATTATGTTCAAGTGCCTCAGTAAGCCTTGACCGTGAACTAGCAGGCACAATAGGACCCTGACACCGAAACTGCTAAATGGAATTCTTTATCACATTTCTTACTGTGACCTGTCAAAGTGCCTTCCATGAATATGCCAATGCTAAAATCTGTGAAGTTGATGATTAGCTACAGAACAAGCACACAGCACAGAGCTGGATTTGAATACTTTGATATCAAAACAGAATAATTCTTACTGTACTTCCTGAGCTGGTGCAGGAAGTACATCCTCTGCTGGGCCTTTTTTCTGATGGTGTCTATTTTGGGCTCCCACTTTAGGTCCTGGGAAAAAAATTGGATTTCAGAAACCTGAAGGATTCCACAGTAGCCATGGGTCAGAGTGGGAAATATTGGAACACACAACAAAACAAGGCAAGAAGAAGATCCCCAGGTATGAGTGCATTATGTTTAATCTTAGGCATCCCTGAAATGCTCTAAGTTGTGTTTTTAAATTGCCCAATTAGACTGTGATCAACAGTCACACATCTACAAATATTAACTAAGATGTGTATGGTAGTTGAGTATTTGCATGAGTTTGGTTCTTTAGCATTCAGCAGTAGGAGAGGTCTTAATAGTTTATCAGTATAGTGGTACAAATGGTGAATGCATTAGTTGTTAATGTGTTTGTGATGATTGTTTCTTTTGCTTGAGTAGTACTTTGGTTTGCTTTGGAGAGACAAAAAGCTTTTGCTTGTGGTGTGTAAATTGTGCGTGCTCTGTGAGTTCCAATCTGTTTATGTGAACTATTAGGACCACATGTGGCGTAAAACAAGGCTGGCAACTATTTGGCATGTGGTAAATTAGTTTCTCATGTATTATAAAGGCATGCTAGTCATCACATATGTTGACGGAGTATTTGTAGCATGCATTACCTGCCCCAAAGTGCGTTCTGTGTGCACGATACATCCTAATTTGACTGATTTAATCTGATACAAAAACCACCAGTCCATGAGGTGTATCTGGTATGAATTTTTGGTACAAGGTAGGTTGTCATTTATTTCTGCCAGATACCCTAAGCGGTGTTTCCGCTATGTTGATTTTGTAGTGGCAGCCCACCATGGCAAACTGTCTGCTACCACGGTATCAGAAATAGGGCAGACGCACAATGTAGTCGCGGTTGCTATTTAAATGATCCTGCCGACATAAGTCTGTTGGCTGCCATTCACATTGCAATTTAACAGTAAGTAGAACTATTCAGAGATTATTGGGCTGGTCCAGTTTAACTCCACATACCGAGTCGACTGTTAAACAAACAGCTCCACCAACAACGTCTCCGCGGTGGCTCCGTTCTAATTGGACAACGTTCAATTTGTCAGTTTTGTCAGTACTGTTGTTTGGTCAGACCTGCCCCCACTGCTAAAAAAAAAAATCCTAAAGGAAACACTGCTAAGTAATAGTAAGAGTAAACATTCAGGCACTGCTCCAGTGGAGCAATACATGCACCTGGTCAGAATACTTTGCTCTGCTTTAACAAGAATTGTTGCCAAAAAGATACATCTGATACTTGGAATTGCAGCATCTGGCCTGAAAGCTGAGGTCCAGAGCACAGAACACAACCTCTACTTGTACATGCTTTTAAACTTGAAATGCGCTTGTGAATAATGAATCCGGGGTGGATTGTGCAAATGTGAATGAGTCTGTTTTGATGGGGAGCGTCAGGGTGCCACAAATGAATTTCAATTAATTTCAGTGGGAAGAGGTGAAACCTTATTCCTTGGTCCACCCACTGAGATCTGGCCTTGTAGTCTGTAATGAGGAGAGTGATTCGGCTCTGATTGAAGCACCCTACTGCTTCAATGGAGTAATCACTACTGTGTTGATATTACTCTACCAATCCTCCCCGTGGACCCCCAGCTGACACTGTTTGAATTCAAATTAACCAAATCATTTAGTCATATTGTCGACCTTGGTGTGGAATGTGACTGGCAACACAAGATAAAAAAAATCCCTGACGTTTAACTGAGTTTTCACTGTTTGGTGAGAGCTGAAGCCTGTCATTAGTGCAGCCGACTGCTGATTTTGTTTTTAGATAATGTGGTGGCAAGGATGGATGAAAGGTTTTAGGTCAATGTTAGGTGAACCACTTCAGAAAACTGATTTTCTAAATAATTAAGTTTTTTCTTTATCCCTAATGAAACAGTGTAGAGATAGCATCACAGAGAAGCACTTTTAATGACCATGAGGAAACAAAAAGAACTACTCAATTAGAAAATGCCACTGGCCACAAGTGCTTTTTTTTTTTACCAGGAATATACATTGTGGAGTTTTAATTGTGCTACTTTTAATATTAGTTTTTAAAAACATACATTTTGGATGACAGCAGGAAATACATACATTTCAGAAAGTCATGTCAAAAGTGAATCTTTTTTTTTTATTTAAATGCTGATTAAAATGTATGTAGCATAGCTAACTAGTTAATACTACTTTGTTGACCCCCAAAGGGAAATTACTGTGTTACAGCAGCTACTTCACATACTTCACAATAGGTTAGGTAAGTGGTACAGTTAAAAATAAGCTAACTTGTATACGATAACTTAAATAGGCTAATTTTAATTTAAAAATGTAAAATAAAACTCTGAGAATAGACACTAAAGATAGGACCATACCATTTGCTGAATATATGCTGCACAATGATAATATAAGTGATAGTGATATAAGTGATAGTGATATAAGTGATTAGTGGAAGTCAAAGCTAGAGCAAACTATAAAAGAAGACTAATGAAAAGAAAATAATTCAAATCCTAAAACATATATTTTCAACCCAGTAATCTGAATAATAGGAGTTGGTTGCAAGGCGGGTGTGCACATGTGCACATTTATACCTTAATATGTGTGTTTGTGCGTGCTCATGGGTGTCTTTCTATTCTTTATTTCACATATCATTCCATAGGTATAGCCTCTCCAGTTTCTCATAGACGAAATGTCAATGTTTATTATTAAGAGTGCTTATTAGGAGACCTCTCTCCTTTATACTTCAAGTTTGTAAAACTAATTAAATCCCAAGTCCTCATTATTGCAATGAGGAAGGGGTGATGATAAATGGGTACAATGGAGTCTATTAAAGGAGGGGAAAAGCAACATTTCCATGGGCTAGCATTGAGATTGCCATTAACCATTTAAAGAAAATAACACTGCCTACAGTTTCCACATTTGCTTGTTGTTAATTCCATGTTATAGGATGATATATGATTACAGATGATAATCTATTCTGTGACCACTTAGCTTTGGTGTGCAAACCCTCTAGTGCACTAGCATTTGACTTTGAACTTACTTCTCCACCAGAGGGCAGCAACAGTCAGAACAAACCCTTACTGGAAGCCCCATCCGTCAAGTCAGAAAATTACCTATATAATACACAGAACTGACAGATGCATGTGCGTTACTAAATACATAAAAAGACATGCATAAATAAAATAAAGAGCTTGACAAAGTCATCAAAGTGAATGTAATTTAGCCTCAGTTTCCATTTTTAAATTCTAACAGCACAATGCAGCAGTCACACTAACCACTAAATCATAGGTGATTTTTCCTTTTCTTGGAAAACGGTCTTTATTTAGTATAAATACGACCTGCCCTCATTTTCTATCAGGGCTTTTGTAAGAATGCTGAAGACATTTTGGTCTCTGAACTTTTCATTTATTTTGCCTTGGATTCTGGCAGCCCTGTAGTAATGTGTTCATTATCTACTCTTACAGCTTTGACTTCAGCACAGCAATTACATCCTCAGCTGCGCTGATTAATCCAACATGGAGGCATTTCACAAAATGGTTTTGAAAAGACATTTCCAGACACTTACCAGGGTGGAGCTGTGGCACGGCTTGTTTATGCAGATAGGCTGCAGCCAGTCATATTGCAAAAATATGTTTTCAATGGCTGCTTGAGTGTTCTCTTAACCTCTAGTGTATACTGTGCAGGAAACACTAGACTGTTGGGAAAGTGATTAATTCTATCTATTTTACTCCTGACGTAAAATGGAGGTCCTCCTGATGTCATGTTTGGGAAATGTACGTTTCTCTATTGTTGAACATATTCCCTCTATGGCCATTCGTTAATATGTCTCCACTGCTCTCTGCCTAACTGCTTAACCTTCCATTCTCTCCTGACAATCACATAATCAATCACTGTCCCATTACTTGACAAGGCAGACAAAGCGAGTGTATGAGTGAGAAAAACCTTTTGGCCTGTCTCGACAAGCAAGAGGAATGTCGACTTCAGAGGGCTAACACAGGCAGAAAACATAGGCCCAGTAAATATTCAATTTAAAGGATTCCCAGATAAGGCGAGTTGAAAAATTGAGGCAGCACCCATTCTTCTAGATAAGAGAAGACGGAGCCATCTGGAGGCTGGGAGATAGCGAACTCCCACACCAACCCAGAGACCTCACTCTCATCTGCTGCAGCGGCAGAGAAGGGAAAAATAGAGTGCCGACACTTTCATTATGTTAACTTCAAAATGAATTTATTCACATTCAGTGCATGTTGTTATTGGCTTTGGTAAACAGAATGTTACTGTTGAGCCCGCCATTATTAATAACTATGATTGGTCAGTCTCAATATGCTGTTTTTTATTAATGATTTAATAACTTCAAAAGGTGTTACACAGTTTTCTCTGCATCACCATTTTGAAGTAATAATTAAAAAAAAAAAGTTCTTAAACAATGTCATCCATTCCACAGTTAGATGTATCTTTAAAACTGCTGCATTTAACAGTTGCCACGAGAAAAATAACTATTCTTTCACTGAAACTGTGCAACATGGAATTTAGGCATCACTAGTCTCTAGATTTGGACGCACTGAAAAATCCATGTCCGTTCATGTATATCTTCTTTATGATAGAAGGTAATGGTAATTTTGTCCTTTAACTAATCTCATAGAAAGAGCTGGTGTTAGACATATTTGATACACTCAGTTTATATATACATATACACACACACACACACACACACACACACACACACACACACACACACACACATATATAAATATATATATATATATATATATATATATATATATATATATATATATATATATATATATACACACACACACACACACACACACACACACACACTATGACCACTACTGGTCAAAAGTTTGGGGTCACTTGTCCAAGTGACCCCAATTTCCCTTGCACTCCATTATAGACAGAATACCAGCTGAGATCAGTTGCATTATTTTTTTTTAACCAGGGCAGCAGTTTTCATATTATATTATGTGCTTACATAATAGCAAAAGGGTTCTCCAATGTTTTCTCAGTTTTTTAAAATTATATAAAATTAGTACACGGAATGGGCCTTTGGAACATTGGATGAATGGTTGCTGATAATGGACAATGTAGATATTGAATTAAAGATCAGCCACCCACACAGATCAGCTGGTATTCTGTCTATAATCTGAGTGGTATGGAAATTTGTAAGTGATCCCAAAGTTTTGACCGGTTGTGTGTGTGTGTGTGTATATATGTATGTATGTATGTATGTATGTATATATATTAGTACAAAGTTAAACAAACACAAATGGTGTATTTTAGGCCAGGCCTGTATCTCCTCCAAGTACACCTTGACTACATCTTTGAAAACAAACAGTATTGGCAAAATGGACTCTCAGCTTGTGAATAACCTTGTCCAATTTCTTATAATGCATTTTGTTTACTCCTCCACCATGCTATTTCGTGCCAGCCACAATGGATTTAGCTCCAGGATAATGCTTTTGTCAGTATGTTTTATCTGTTCTCTCACTCAGGTAAGCTAGGCCGTTATCCCTAATTACCCCCACTGCATTTTACACATGGCCCAGAATTCTTAATGCTTGATACCAGATGCAGGTCGATTTTAAAATTTACTTACAGCGGCATTATCTTTTTGGCCTGCATCACAGACTGACTGTCCCATAGGCTCTTTGGTGAAAGCTGTTAACTCTGTGATAACAACGACCTGAAGTGATAACCTTCCAGCATTCTCGAGGACACACAGTTTGCTACATATGTGCTGTAATGCAGTCGCAGCATTTCTTATTCAACCTTGGGTGCTCTGCTGTGCTCTGATTCATTTAATGGGATCGAGAGGGAGGTTAATCACTATGTCCGCCATAGAGTGTTAAAATACTGGCTGACCATTATATGAAATAGTACGATTTGTATTCCTTTGAAAGACGAATTTTAACGCTTATACCATAGAAGTGAACTCTCCTTTTTTTCTCTTCTTTTTTAAGCGGTAACAATCTCCCCAGTTAGCAGTCACTTTGATTAATTTACTTTAGGAAGCTGACATCTGCGTTTGCAGATTTTCATTAAGATCAACAGTAAAAGCTTTAGACAAGGTTTTCCCTTGTATAAGTTATTATCCCCAGAAGACATGGTTGATTAAGTGGAAAAAATCTCTCAGTCTTCAGATAAGTATTCAAGATAAACAGTCTTTGTTTTGTTTTGTTTTGTCTTGTTTTGGACAACTTAAAAACCAAAACAAAAAAATTATGTAGAAATCTTTAATCCATAAAACGTACGTTGACAGCTGTTGTGTGTTTTGTTTTTTTTGTTTGTCTTTACCACTGTGCATTCTGCTCGGAGATGAATTTTGATCCAGTTGCCATAGATGTCTGCAGCATCCCGTTAAGTTTCATCAATCACTCAGAGGCACCTTTTTTGCAACTAAAATTGTATCCAAATGGTGTGAAAATACAGAGATGCAATGCATTAAAAAATATCAACTGCAGCCATTTAATTTATTATGTCAGTCAACTACAAGTGTATAATGTTAATGTGAAAAAGTGGCTCTTTTTAGACCATATTGTTCAGCATATTATTTTGCTTTAGAAAAGGCAGAATTTAACGGAAGAGGTAGACTGTACTATACTATAGATATGGTGGGTAGTTAGGCCTATTGGCTGAAAGGGGAAGGAGTATAGCATGTTGCCTTGGTTTTATATTTTACAGGAACAGTGTAGTGTGAAGCTCTGTCAAGCCTAGTTTTAATCCTTTTCTCCACTGTGTTGTGTGATGTTATGTTGTTATCTTAATGATAATCTGTGCCCGTATTTCTGCCCTAGGCATTTCTGTCAGGCTGGGTTGGTTTAGGAGCTGTGCCTTATCAACAGCTTTGTCATTTAATCAGCTTTTTCTACAGACAAATTTCACTGCCGTTATTCTTATCAAAAGATCAGCACACTGTGATTTTCTGTTCAATCAGAGCTTTGCAAATTCAATGATGTGTGGGTAAGAAAGATGAAATACAAAACAAAATTTCCATTGGGGAAAAAAACAATTTATTTGATTTAATTTTCATGAGAGTTAATAATCAGGTAAATAAAATTGGTATGTTTTGCATTTGTCATACCATCAATGGCTTTAAACACTTTTTATTGTATATTGTTGGGTCTACCTTGTGCATTTTTTAAAGGCTACACGTAAGAGTATGGAGGAATAAAAATGATTGCAACATGATGCTAATAAATGATTTCATCCACAGGCTGTAGATACTTTACTGCAAGCAGGAATCTGGAACCTGTGCATTTCATGGCTTTTTCTTTTGTCAGTGTGAAATGGGATGTGAATCTGTTAAAAGATTTTATAGCATGGTAGCACACATCACAATTATGTGGTTGTGAGGGACCATGTTGGACGTGCTGAGAAACACATCCCTTAAATGCAGTATGTACAGAGGCAAGCTTTCAGGTCCCAGTCAAACTGACCTCTGGAGGTTGAAATTGGTACTCAGTTCTTCTGAGAAAGCACTGTTCTGTCTGAGTGAGTGTTCTGATTGTCTCAGCGTTGTGCTTGAGTGGAGGGCAGCGCCAAATGAACTCCTCTGATTCAATCCTCTCCACTGTTTGACACCAGCAAGTCAGCAAGTCAGTGAGGAGGGTGTACTGAGACTCCTTCCCCCAAACACACTCTTTTACGGTGAGGGAAACTGCTGTATGGCAAAGGTCCAAGAGGTCTCTTGCATGCTGTCTGTGAGGCAGATTCAACACCCTCCTCCCACAATGCACTGAGAGTCTCTGGAGGCTGATAGCCCGGTTCCTGGGGATCCAGTGGATCTTTGGAAAGAAGGATGCTGATGGAGGGCACAGTCCTGTGCACCGTCATCTCCGATGTCCCCCCTTCACTACTCTCCCACACCTCTTTCACCACCTTGTACTGCAGTTTGGTCAGCTGGTGCAGAGAGCCCACTTTTCGTTTCATGATTTCAGCACAAGTGATGGTCTTTGTGACCGCACGGCCTGACCCAGTGAAGACCACCTGCCTGAGCCCACCACCACTCACATCTCCCCCACTTACACCCTTCTCTCCTTGCATCCGTGCCATGGCAAATCCCATTAAGTTGCGGATCTTACTCCCCTCCTTCACGCGCATCTCCAGCACCCCAGAGGCCAGTCCTGGAAAGGGACAGGGGCTGTCCTCCTCAGTCCGGCAGACTTTCTTAAACCCTTCCTGCCCTAGTTTGAGTGCAGGGGGAGGGACTGGTAGTGGTGGTGTTGGCTTCAGTGGGCTGGAAACATTGTTGACCAATGCTGGCTGGCCAGCATTGCTGTAGGTTTGATCCTGGTAGACAGAGCAGGTCCCTGGGGTTACCCCATTCTCCATGTGGATTGGTCTGTTCACCTCTAGTCCAGGATGGGGCCTGACAGCGTCTCTGATCAGGTACTGGTTCTGGCCACTGACCACTCCCCACCCTGTGAACATTTCTTCTTTCCGTAACGCTCCACCGCAATGTTAGTCCAGATACACACTTTTCCCACATGGAGAACAGCTCAACATTATTTTCTTATGTATGTGTCACTTTTTACTCTCTTTCTCTCTCTCTCTCTCTAGTCAACAGCTGTAAAGTTTCAAGACTTCACATAAGAAATTTTACCCGCTTCCCAAGAGCACTCATCAATGAAGTCTTTAATGCTCCCTCTCAGAAGGAGCTGGCGAAATAAGATAAACGCCAGGCTGCTGAATTAAGAGCACAGTCGTGACCATTCAAGATGTTCTTTAAAGAGCATCTCAATTTCATACCACAAATGATAATTTTGGAAAGTGCTCTGAAGATGGATAAAAATTATTAAAAACAAGATAAATGATCCTCTTTGCGTTGTTTGTATGTATTTCATATGGTGCTTTCATCCTTAATAGCTACAAAAGATATACTTAGTTGAATCTTCTTTAACAAAACTTTTCTAAAGAGAAACTAAAAGCTCAAATTAGGACTCCACCTTTTTCTCAGCGATCCGGTCCCGCGCTGATTTTGAAGCTGTTGATCAAGCTGATCATGTCGCCTTCAACTCAAGATTGACCTCTTGGCTTGTCCAGCTGTTAAAGTTCCACCTCCTGTTTTGGACCTCTGGATGTTTTACTCCAGCTTGAGTAGGTCTGTGTCTCCTCTCCCTGTGCTCATTTTGGCATCCAGTGGCAGAAGTGGAAGAAAGGGTTGCGGGGAGGTCTGCACCTGGGGTGTCCTCCCAAGAGCTCTGTCTTGTCTCCAGTGGTGCTCTGGGAAGTCTGTTCTGTTCCCCACAAAGAGACATAAGGGACACGAGCTGCCTCACAAATGCTCACAGGAGGAGTGTCTGTGTGGCTGAGGGGGAGCATGAGGGAAAGGGGAGACAGCCCTCTTAAAGGCGCAGGTCTTTTCATCTTTTAGATGAACACCCTCCCCTCCACAATTGAAGCCTGCCATCTGAGGAAAAAGAGAAGGGCAGGGCTACTTTGTCCCTTTAACACCTAGAACGCAGATCCCCCACAACTTTGTCAATCTCTTTAGAGGACGTTCCAGTGTTCAATGT
The DNA here is from genome assembly GCA_013375575.1 of Percina caprodes. Lineage (NCBI taxonomy): Eukaryota > Metazoa > Chordata > Actinopteri > Perciformes > Percidae > Percina > Percina caprodes. The sequence goes on from JABXJD010000012.1 coordinate 2,686,173, forward strand.
ACATGACTGATTAAACCTGAGTTCTGAAATAGAGACTCAGTCAACCTTTAAAATGCATTTTCAGCTACGAAACAATGAATTAAATTAGCTCTGTTATAATTGAAAACATCCTTCAAAGAGCTACTGAAAGTCAGCAGCCTTAAATTGCACTGTACTTAGCCTTTATCCTATTAGATGTTTGTGACCATTACAATTTACATAATGCAACATTAATAGCTTCATTGTTGAGGCAATCAAGTGGCGCGGTAAGAATGCTTGTGACTTAACGCGTGAATTGTTATATTGTTACAAGGCTAGAGAGCCCTTTGATATCAAGGACACAAGGACCACAAAAAGCATAGAGGCATGACTCCCATGTTCAAGTTGCTGTATTAATAGTCTTCATTAGTCTGGCATCTTTGTGCAGGTGATGAGATGGGGCTGACAGTTGGGGTAATAAGCATCTTAATGGGCTTTCCATCACCAGTGGAGGGCGCTGGCTCGCTCCCTTCTGCACCGAGTTAGGCCCAGACAGCTGTGGCATCGCCCTGTTCAGCCCAGTCTCCCGGACGACAGGTGGATTTGTTTTTGTGTGTGACTGACAGATGGGAGAATAGGTAAAGACAGCCCACTGAGGCTGAACCTATGAGGCCGAGATAGAGAGAGAGAGAAAGAGAGAGAGAGCGAGAGAGAGAGAGAGGCAGACAGTCCTAACTACTCTGCTCAGTGTATCCCATGGTGCAAAGTAGTACACAGACAGTATAAACTCACCGTGGTTCAGCCCAGTCTTTACTGTGAGGCTAATTCACAGTGGCATGTGTATTATATTGGATCCCAATGGTAATCAAGGAAAAAATAAGGAAAAGCCCCCACACCTCTAGCTGGTGGAAACGGAATGTGAATGTCTTTTTATTAGCCTAACAGTTTGAATCTGAATCATCATTGAATAATCAATAGATTGACTGGATTCATTGAATGATTAATTTTTTTTTTTTTTGTAATTGGTATGTATGGGGTGGGAGAGCTATTCATCTCCGGAGCTACTACAGGAGACGTAGTGACAAATATACGTCTTTTTTCTTGTAAACTAAAAAGAAAACAGGAGAGAGGGAAGACAGGGGCAGGAGGGGAGTGTCTGTAGCGCTCACTACCAAAGTGATCATTCTGTTGTTTGGGATAAATTACCCACATCAGTCATACAGAGATGCACAGCTGCCTAAGGGGATCTGGTAATGTTACTGCATAATAAACTGTGTTTGTGTTTGTGCGCGTGTGTGTGTGTGTGTGTGTGTGTGTGTGTGTGTGTGTGTGTGTGTGTGTGTGTGTGTTCATAGTTGGAGCGAGAGGAGGCGAGAAAGAAATGGAAGAGGGCAGGGGGTTAAAGAAGTCTGATTTAACCACAGAGAGGTTAAAATTGATGATAAAAGCAGCTCTATAATTATCCCTCCTTACTGCATGATGTTGTCACAGCATTGATTGCCTCTAAGTTTAACTTTAGGAACCCATTTGCTTCCAGAAATGTAATAGATTAGGTGCAAATGCAGGGTTCTTCAGACATATATTAACAACTTTTTGTGTCTCCATCAAGGACAAAATTATTCTCCAAATGGCTAAATAAAACCATCAGCGCTTTGCAGAAGTACCGTGCATTGACCTTTTTGATCGGAGCTTTTTTCCTTTTTAAGTGGCTTCATTTAAAGATGGGTAGAGGCGGCGGTGCTCATGCTTGGTCACTTACTCTTTCACACCTCCTCCACAGAGTTGGCCTCTGCTCCTGTAGCTCTCTAAGCACTTACTCCTTACTTTATCTGACCTTGGCTGGCATGTGTGACAGTCTTGGCATTCTCTTCTGCACGCTCACTACCATGTCTTCCTCCAACAACCACCTTCAACTTCTGCCCACCATAATTTAAGTAAAGAAAAACCATTTATTCCCAAAGACTGTGACAAATAGTAGAGGCTGTGTCTTGCTCCTCTGCCTCTTTGCTATGTACTTCAGATGTCTGAAGTGGTGGTTGTTAGGAATTGTAGGGCTAGCCCTTTGTTGTTTGTTGCAGCACTGCAGAATCTAGTTGTAGAGAGGCTTGTTGTGCTGTTGTCAGGGCTGCACATAAGCGCGGTGCCTCAGTGTGACAGCCGGTCGCTCACTTTACGTTAACCGCAAGTGTTTTCACGGTCATCAACCAATGGTGGCCTGCAGGCTGTCATTTTGCTCCGCGTGGAGCACGCCCGCGGCTTGGTTCTGCCCCACAAACTCACAGGCGGCCCTGGAGACAGAGCAACACACACGTATGCATATGCACACACTTATAAACACGCACACGCCTACTGGATGGGCACACACACAAAGAAAAACTATATGCTCAGCATAAGGCAGGCTGTTGGAGCAATTACAGAAACATGGCAGAACACGATGAAACAGGCCCCACTATCAGAAGGGAAATAGAGTGAGCAGAGCAAAAATGATGACGGCATTAATAACAGTGAGGCTCAGAGGCTCGGAGGGAGGTGGCGGTGGATGACCCTCTCTGCGATTTCCCTGTGACAGCACTTTGAGGTGCAAATGGTTCTGTTTGTATTAGATTTTTGGACGTTTAAATGGACTTTTTTTTCTGTCAAAGGCAAAAAATAATAATACAACACTGTGCTGTAATATACCAAATGATGTGCGAAGTGATGTTTTCCTGTCACTCATGCATCCATTATTTTGGTAAATGACAAGTCAGACGTCCTCAGTCTCATTCTCCCATTTTGCATCTCTGTCTTGTGCTATTCAAACACATCTCTTTTCCTCCAGCCGCTGCTTTCCCCTCGGCACTGCAATGCAGATGTGTCTCACACAGTGGCAGGAAACTTTCCCTGAAGATGCTTGTGAAAGAGGAACATGAAAGAGAGGAGGGGAGGGCATGAAAGAGAAGTGGTGGGAATATATGCATTACTACCAGCAGTGATAAGACAGAAAAATAGAATAACAAAAACTTGGAGACCCCAAGCTTTAGAATATGAAAAAGTAGAAGCATATGGTAGCAAAAAAATTAGACATGACAACTCTTTGATTTATGAGGCTTGTCAATGAAAGTGATGTATTTAGCTTCATCACCCAAACAGCTTTAAAAGGCTATCATGCCACCTAACAATTGTTTGAGGTTTTTGAAGTCCCACCGTGATATCAAAAGGGTGGCATTTTTTGGTTTAGCATTTAATTGAATTGGGCGGAACACAACCCTGTTGATCCATGCTTTTAGGCGTATTATTGCACACAGTTTGATGAACAGCACTATTTCTAATTTAAATTGGCAGCAGCAGTTCATAATCACATTGTTTTTGGTGCTTCTGTTTTGTCTGGCTCCAGGCTAAAAGTTAATGGACTTTATAGAACATTTTTGATCAATTATATCAAGACTTAATTTGCCGTGTTAAAAAAATGCAAAGGCCTCTGAGCAAGTATTCACTAATTCTGTAGCTTTTAATTTTGGAACAAATTGCTACTTAATGTATATGCATAGACAAATCAACAGACAATGATAACATATCTGAATAGTAAGCATCAACAGCCAAGACAACAGAAAAACGAAAAAAGCAGATGTTGATGATGCCATTGTGGGGGGATGCTCCTAAGCAGTACGTTCTTACTCCACATTGAGTGCGTTTTATAAAATCTGATAGATGTAGGAATCATAATTGTGATTCTGCATGGATTCAGCATGCATTAGCCTATTTACTACAAACCACTCCTATTTTTATTTTTTTCGTTAAATACAATTGTCCGACATTTCAGAATGCTATTTGCTTCAACCTTTTTTGTCTTCTCTGTCTTGGAACCCTTTCTGAGATGTGTAATATTTTTTTTTTTAGATACCCTGAATTTAAGATATTGTACAATTGTTAACATTAGACTACAACCATAGGCTATGTTTTAGTCCTTAAACGTACAATTTTCTGCCGCTAGGGTCTCCCAATCAAAACAATGGATGTAAACAGACTTTTGTGAAGTGGCATTAGGGGAGTTGTAGTTTTCATTGTTTAACACAATTGCCAATTAAAATATATCTGACGGATGGGTATATAGGTGCATTACAGTTTTATTGTTACATTCATTCATGTCATTCTGATAAAATAGCTGCAGTTTCCCCTACATAATTACGTTTTCTTGATTTGATTTGCATTGGTAGCTAGCTATTTGACCAGTTAGCAAGCAAGCAATCTAACACTAGCCACTCAGCTAAAACCAAAATATCACACTATATTTCACGTCAGTGTCACTTTTTGGTATGTTTTCAGCACCAGGGGGAAAAGGGTTTGTTGTAACATTACACAACACTGCTGAGAGACTTACTTCGCGGTTGGGACTGGCCGCCAAGAATCTTCAGGGCTTGTGTTTTGATGCAAGTTAGAGTAACTAGAGGGGTCAAAGGTTTTAATGATGCCACTGACAGGCAACTAAATGAAACATCCCGTGTCATTAAAATTAAAAAAGCGGATTTTTCTGGGTTTGAACGTTGTTGGAAACATTTGGGGTAGTGTAAGTACACAACTCAACTAAATATTTAACATAGGTAGAGTTGTTTTTAGACATTTCAATGCAGAAATGTTACATATTGTACTTTTTGGAGATTTTCATCATACCACACCCCATCTTTGATAGTATTTTCAGCATTAGCTATTCAATATGCATTTATCAATAGGCTTTTTATATAATAGTTTTCATTCTTTTCTGGTAGAGGTAGCTTTACCTATGTGGTATTTAAATTGCCTACATGCCCTCAAGCGATTCAATGTAAACATTGCATGCATGTACTCCACTATTACTGCTCATAATTGTATCTTATTGATGGAAGCCTCCCTGTTTATGGATCACTCTCTTACAGCCTTTTCAGATTTGTATTTGTTAGTCCTAATGGCAATTGGATTTTATGCTGCTGCATTAAAATGTATCTCCAAGGTTAGTCGTTCTTTTTTAACGGTGCTATTCTTCACTGAAAGTAGTTTTACACTGCATTAGGGCTGCACAATTAATCGCAATTGTATCGAAATTGCAATATGGACTAGTGGCAGGCAGAGCCGCTTGTCCCACATCAGGTTCCAGACCTGCCATGGATGAAAGTCGGAGCTGACATCTTCGAGCTGAGTGGTCACTCGTGTCTTCTGTTATTCAATTACCTGACCAAATATTTGCTCAATCTACCTGATAAAATGGCTTACACAGTTATTCATAAAATGAAGTCTCAGAAAGCTAGTGAGCGATCATGTCCCATTCTCCAGCTATGAAATGAGGTCATTTGAGGCTTCATGGGAATTCAAACTCACACATTCTAGCCCAGGTTTTCGCTCTTCAAATGGAATGGCTGAGCTGTCCATAAAGACTGTGGAACATGCGCTGAAGAAAGCCATGCAGACCGGCACTGATCCACATCTGTTGTTGTTGTCACTCAGGAACACACTGGTGACAGGACTGAGCATGTAACCTGCACAAATGTTGATGGGAAGAATTCTGTGGCGCACACTTCCGTGTTCCAGTGCCGTGCTGAAACAGTCAACCCCACAGCACATCCACGACAAAATACAAGACCTACAGTCACACCAAAAGCAACACTACGACCAGCATGCAAAGGCACTGCCGGCATTGACCTCAGGTAACACCGTACACGTGCAGACACAGCACAGTTGGCAGCCTGCAGTTGTCATCCGACAGACCCACCACTATAAGATCCTCCCACTTTGAGTATGGACAGTAGACCTACATGCTACACCAGAGGTGGTAGAGACGCCCTGCCAGGTACGAAGACTGACCTCATGGACACTTCATGTTGTTGTTGTTCAATAAGTGTGCCTTGAGGGATTTAAAAACAATATAAATTGAAAATATAAAATTGAATAGAATATAATGCAGTTAGGGAAGGGGGCTTTTGCATCAGACTACACTTGACCACAAAGTCCAGGGGCCTCATGTATAAATACTGCGCAGCTTTCAGACCAGAAGATGGTGTACGGCCAAAAAGTAAAAGTACCTATGCACAGAAATATTCATATGTATAAAACTGGGCGTACGCCAGGTCCTGCACATCTTTCCTTTATACATGACAATCAACGTGAAATGTTGTCTTAAATACAAAAGGTAAGCAGGCATTGACAGTAAGTGAACTCAGGGTATGTTAATATATCTGGTCTGAAGGCCAAAATTATGCATTGCATTAATTTGCAAAGACTGCAGCTAAATGCGTGGCTCGGAACACTGCTTTTGCTGTCGGAGCATTGATGTTTTCGAATTGAAATGTTAAAAAAGCCCACTGTCTGTGTGACAGAGCGCATAGATGCCATCACGGTAGCAACATGCTACCTATTTAAGCCCTCTGTTGGCAATTGGAATTGGCAAGACCCTTTCGGGCTGTTTGCACGGATCTGGGAGGAGGAAGTTGGGCCGTCGGAGCAGTACTTTTATACTGCGGCCGGCAAGTCCACCTACCCCTCCGTCATCCACTTGACAACTGAACAGCAGAAGGACCTGCTGCTAATCACCCCAACAGGCCTGTTTCAGGATCAGCTGGGGCAGACTGGCGTTATCATCTACGGCTGGCTTCTCCGAGTACCATCCGTCGGACCAGCACCAGAGTTCCAGTGCGACTGGTCACCGGGCTGAAGCAGGTGGTGCTGGCGAGTCTGGGGTATGCGGGATATCGCACGGTGAGTGGTGCAGTCCTGTGTTTCTGGAGAATATAAATAAAAATCCCATCTTTTTCCAACCACAACTACAGGCTACATCTAGCCACAACAGTTTGCAAGAAACATTTTCTGTGTAAAGATCATGTAAAATTCATGTTTTCCTTCTGGTTACCGATTCCGATACCTGAACTTGCGTATCGGCAGATACCGAGTACCGTTCTAATTGGTCATGTTCATCTAATTGTGGGAAGCCCAAAATTGTGATCGTGGTTAAAATTTGATTAATTGTGCTGTCCTAGCAACAACTGTTAATGGCGGTGAAAGTGTTTGGGTGCACATAAATGATGTGCTGGTGCCTTAATTAAAAAGTTAGGTGCCACTGACACGTTAATTTTGACAGTCCTAATATATAAAAATAAGTGTAATAAATGTGTCTTATGGTAGTTTCTACTCCTCCAGACGTGGCTTTCTGTGTTTTTCTGTACTTGTTCCCAAGGTTTCAAATTGGGTCCAGTTCGAGCCAGCTGCCCAGCCAGTACGTACATCATTGACCAGCTAGAAGTCTGTGAACCAGTTCACCTACCCACGTGCACCGCAGTAACGCAAACCCTGTGGAACCCTATTATTTTCCTAGGGATTATTCTTCTTTATTATTCTTCTCCGCATAAAACCCTCGCTGCAGCCTAAACCGTACATAGTGGCAACGTGCCATTTTCACAACCTCAGGCGCCAAATCTGACCCACTTCCACCACTGGGTGGGGTTATAGCAGAAAAAACGCATTTGGCCCTATAACTCTCAAACCGTACATCGGAAATTTAAAAACCATATGTCCATGTGTTCCCTGGATCCTACTGAATCTCATATCCCCAAAACTGATTTTCTGTAGCCTAATCTAGGAAATTATATCATGATTTTGACTATTCACCTACTCATCTATACTTGTTTTTTAGTCTTCCATTTCAGTTTTGAGAACATACCATTTGCAGCTTTGCATATTCCTTTCCCTCAAACAAATTTATTGAACAATTTATAGCTTCCTCCTTTGGGTCCCAAACCAGCCTTTTGACAACACTGCACTGGCTCAGTGACTTCTGTACAACAAAATGAGACAAAGTAGGTTGCGGCTCTTTGTTCCCCCCAGTCTCTTATAAACACCTTCCTGTCACTGAGTTTCCAGATGGCCACGCTCTTCTGTGTCCCACAGTTCATAGCTCTAAACTTTCCTAGTACACATTTGCATCAGGTCACTGCTCACTCCGACACGCTAGAGGAAGAGGAGCACTAATCCAACCCAGCATGCCTCCCTGGAAATGCTCTCTATGCAAATGTTTTTTTTTTTTTTTTTTGGATCCACAGTGAGAGTGTTTTTGGTTTCGAGTATATGCATCCAGTGGTGGTGCTGTAACAGACGTGGCTATGGCTCAGTAGGTGTGGCTCTTTTGGCAAGTGACCTCCTGAACAGACTTGGTTCAGGTTTCCTTGCTGGTGACTGGTTGTTTGAAAACACAACAGTGAACTTTAAAATATCTGTTCACAGGTCCACACCAGATTTATCCTGTATTTAATTGCATGGAAAAGCAATCTCTCTGCCTTGCAAAATTCTTGGTAAAGCTGCACTTTACAATAGAGCCATAATTGCAGGAGTTTAATTGCCTGCCGATGCTCAGCTCCCACTGCCTGCTTGCATTGAAGAGCCCAATAATTAGAAACAGGGAGAAATTAGGTGGCAATTCTGTCTTGGCAATTATCATAATGCAAAAGAAGTGCCATTAGTATTGTTAGCCTCACAGTACATAATCCTTTGACACTGTCAAGTCCCTCTCTTAGCTGCTGGGTACAACAACTCTTGATTTCCCTGTAGCCTTTACTCTCCCTCAGTCACTACTTTAGTCATCAGCTATCCAGGCCAGCCAGCACACTGAGTCAAACTAGCAGATTGAACACATCCATGCCCGGAGTGCTGGGAGGATTAGAAGCTACAGTATTAGCAGTCTGTGTTTCCTTTAAAGGTATATAAATGGGGTGTTAATCCTCTTCCACCATGTCAACCATGAAATTGTGTGTGATATAACAGAAAAATTAATGCAGTTGACAGATATTGTATTTTTACCGCATTGACATTTCATTTTGTGTCACTGGATTTTCTTTGCATTGGCTCCCAAGTTGGATTCCCGCTTTATTAAAGTGTAGGCCTACATTTTAGCATATTGACAAGGAAATATGACTTTTCTATTACTTTACTTTTACTATTTTTAGTTTAGTTAAGCGTGGAAACTGCAGATTGCCCCCAAAACAAAAACCCCAAAAAACGTTTGGTCAATGTTGCCCTTTGACAACTTTTATCTTTTTGGACTTGTTTTGTACAACATTTTGTCATGCTTCTGTATACTTTGAATTTGAAAATGATAAAGGGTATAACAAACTCTCTACAGCTCCAATGAATAGATATAACTGCAATAAAAGGAAGAAAACCATATACACTAATACACTACACTAATAGAACAGTGTCCACCCCATTCATATCAATGATGGTAGGCTAATATAGCTAATATAGCTTCTTATAGTGCCATACAGATAGGCTATTGATCAAAATAATTGTGATTATCATTTTGACCATAATTGTGCAGCCCTAGAAACCGTTGAATAGCACCAAAAACTGCAGCCTCCAAAAAGCATTTTTAAGAAAACATTATAACTCTCATGAAGGATGTATTGCAGGACTGCTGTATTAGACTGCTTTAGGTTTAGTTAGATGAACCTAAATAAACTGACAACTGAGTGTAGACGCTTGTCCATTTCTAATGTAGGATTTGTCTACCTAATCAAAATCACAAGGACTTCAAAGAAAACTCTGGTTGTCTGTGGGACAAGTTTCTAAAAATAATTTGATTTGATTAGGTTTCATTTCGAAAACTATGTTGGGTTAGTTTGTGTTACACAGCCCTTCAGAGAGTATCAGAGTATCACGTCACACTGATCCTCTTTTCTTTAGCCTACAGCAGTTTGTAAAAAAACTGAATTCTTTCACAATCTGTTTTTGCAGTCCATTGCAAAATGGCTTTTAACCATTTTAGCAATTTTCTTCATGTGAATGCATGATAGCAGATGCTGACTGTTGTGTTTGCCACCCACGGGGGAGGTGACCCTGGTTACCACACATACAGTGACATGCAGTGGATGCCCTCGATTGCATATGTAGCTTTGTTTTTTTTTCTTTTGTTTTTCTTTCAGCATGTACTTATCTTCACACAGATGACTTTATGACAGCAGGCAGCTGGTGTAGTTGATATACGTTGACATGTCACTACATCTCTGCACAGCAGGTGGCTGTATGCACACCACACCTCAATGTACTGTATGAGTAGTTTGTGTTGGATTGGAGTTTTTATTTCCTCTATCTTAAAGGATTTTTGGATCTGATCAAAACTACTGTCTGTCAGAGTCTGCTCATCCTAAGAAGCAGTAGAACATATTTCATCATAAGGAACCACATTTGGTTTTGATATTTAAGATTTGATAAGTTGCATGTAAGTGGATCCACATGCAAAAAGGGTCCAAGATAGATGTAAATGCAACATTGGGGACACAGTGACACAGATGAAAGGATGCGCATGAACTGTTTGTCTCTGGTTTGTTTCCTGAGCTAACTGTTTTGAATGAGGCAGTTTAGTACAGGGTTGTTATCTCTGTTTGGAAAATAAGAGGTGCTAATACACGCCTGAATAATGAAGAGGAAATGACTTTGGGAATCAGGAAGTCCTTCACCATTAATGTTGAACAACTCTCAGTGGCTCTCAAGCAATCAAGCAATGGGATTTACAAAAGATTTTAATTTGGATGCATTATCCAAACTCCTCACAGACCAAAAGGCAGGGAATTGCTCTGACAAAAGATATGCACTGATAAGTTTGAAGGTCAACAAGCTGCTACAGTGGAGATATCAGCAGCTAGTCTGTACCGCATGCAGTCGGAAAAAAAAAATCAGACACACTAAATGTATATGTACAGATTAAAGGTTGACCAGGTGAGTGTACAATTAGTCTTTTTCACTCCACATCAAAGTTTACGACCGGCAAAACACTTTTGTTTCATCACACATTTAAAAGTCAGATTGAGTACAGCTTACAATTTCCAAATGCCACAAAGGAGAACAGCTAATGAGGCCCTATGTAAAGAATAAAAGGGGGATTAATGAACAACACGGCTTGAAGAGGCTCGACAGTCTTCGCTCAAACCCTTTACAGTGTGTGCATATACTAGGTGAGAATATTCAGGCTTTCACACGTTGCCACAGTATTGAATGGTCTGTGCCGCGCTTGGAGGAGCATTCTGCTGATGGAATCAAAACCCCTTTCACAGATTCAAATGAGGTGCACTCAGCTGTGATTGGTATTGGAAAAGCATTTGTCGGAACAGAGGCTCACAGAAGGCTTCTTAAATACAAGGCAATCACAATGTCTAACGCAGAGACGAGGCGAGAGGTGTGCCCGGACTGTAGAGTGGAAAACAGGACAAAGGATTATGATGGTAATAAGCAGTAAACCAAAACAAAGTCATCCCCAGATCCCTCATTCTCTCTCTCCTTCTGTCTCCTTCTCTCCCTATCTCTCTCACCCCTAAATCCTCTAACACGTTCTCTAGCTCCCCCTGCATCACATACACCACATATTGACAGGGCCCATTTTTTCACAGTGCCTGAGCTACAATTTAAAACTCATTTCTCATTATTTGCGGTGAATCCCTACACACACAATTTCTAATCTGTCGAGGCCATGATGGCTGCTGGCAGAAGCAGAAGCTCTTTATGCAGATGCCCGGCTGTACACCTATATGCAATGTCAACTCTTGCACACCCGGCTGGCCTTATTTTATTACAGGCGTCAGCAAATCTGCATGCCGTCAACTGTGAACCTTTTGTGCTAAAGTCCCCCCCCCCCCCTTTAGCTGAGCTTGTGGTGTACAGACTGAAGGCTTTTTACACCCCAGTGATAATGTGCAAGTGCAGATCAGAAACAGTTTCTAGCTCACAAGCTTCAAGAGATACCCTGCTCTGACAGACATGATATACTGAATGTGCAGGCTGGGGACTACAAAAGATAAGGTGGAGGTGGATGAGCTTTGTTGGTGGGGGGGGGGGGTGTTTACGAACCTCTAATTTGGTATGTTTAATGAAAGGTTGTCAAGACCAAACTATTTTCCAAAGTGGCTCCCCTCCTACTTTTCCCTACATCTTTAAGAGACTCTGTGTGTGTGTGTGTGTGTGTGTGTGTGTGTATATACAGGGGTTGGCAGCAGAGGGGAGAATATTGTGGGGAAGATAAGAAAAGAGGGGTGAATACTGTGGGAAAGAGAAGAAAAGAGAGGAGAAGATTGTGTCTGGAATTGTCCAAGTGTGGCAGTAGCGGTCCTCAGTCACTTTATCAGTGCCACAGCAACGCTTTTTCCTTCCATCTATCTGCCTAGTGACTATTCTTCCCCTCTCTCAGAGAAGGAAAAACACTTGCTCTCTCACCATGGATGGCTCAACACAATCCCCAAGCCCCCCCACACCTATCCTGCTCACACTATTTCTTTACTCAACATTACTCTTTGTCTAAATGCTATTCTTTATTTTTTCTTTGCATCGCTCAATCCCATCGTATTTGTAGAAGTGCAGAGCACTAAATAATTACCACACCTCCTCTGCAGATGCTTTTTTTATCTGTTCACTCAACATCAGGTTTGGGTGTAAATACCACACCATGGCTGCTTACCTAGAGGATTTCTTATACTGGTTTTGAGTTTGTACACACCAAATAAGACAAAGGAAACTGAAACCTTTCACCCAGAACTTTCTTTTTTAAATGATATTGGACCCTTGTTTCACATAACTTTCAGATGCTACTTCCTTCATGCTGAACATCAACATGTTCAGGGTGTTTGACTATTCGCTCTGGACTTTTTCTACCTGGATGTGTTTGCAAACAAACAAGACAATATGAAGTCATCTACCTATTGCATGATACATTGTCTTTAATAGTACTCCAATTGATTCATCATTTTAGCCTTTAATTAATCAGCATTTAAGTCAGTATTAACTTTGTAGGCACACATCTCACTCTGTCACTTCAAACATTTTATGCCATAATAATTGCCTGTAATTCTATGGAATTGGAAAACTATATAAAAAAAAGCCACGATTAAAATACTGCAGAGAATTTCCCCCCCTTTCAGAAACTATTAGACAATCAGCAAATCCATCAAGCGGTCCGTGTTGTTAACAAATCTTGGAGATGAACAACTCAGCCAGTCGCCCAGGCTGCGTTTGCATCATATCGCTGTCCTCACAGCGCCGACCCAGGTGTACGCAAGAAGCATTAAACAGACATAATACATACTTCTAAAGTGGTAACACCAGTACACTCGCAATTCATGTAACCTCTAAATAGTGACGACAATTAACTGCTAAAAGTTGGCTTGTCCTTCAGCAAAAGAAGCTGAACTAAACATATTTTTCTGGCATCATCATAAGACATTTAAAAACTTAGGATGTGATACATACAGTCTCTGTTTTTCCACCATGTCTTCCTTCTGTAGGGACTGGTCATTCAGTTTTCAATGTGGATACCTTTGTAGTTACAGTACAGTGTGTTGGGTCACAATAATGAAAATAAAAAAATACTGTATATATACACATATATGAGAATGTGCATTAATTTGGGGTGCAAAATATATCGACTGAGTATTGTTATCACAATATCACGTTGCACAATATTATATCTAGGGATGCAAGGTATATCGACTCAATATCATTATTGCAATAATAATAATAATATCGAAAGTGTTGCACAGACACAACCAGCCTCTGTCATGATTGACAGGTTGCAAACTGTCAATCACAAAGTAGCCACTACCCAAAACATATCCTGCTTTATTGTCTATTTAAAAATCAATCGGACAATAATTCTATATTGAAAAAATACTATTGAGACCATAAACTCTTCATGAAAATGTTTACTGAGGTAATGAATCAAGTGAGAAGTGGGTCATTTTGCCGTAGACTTCTATAGAAACCAACTGTTCCGTTATTTTAGTTTTGCCTGCTGATTTTTGCTCATTTACCAAGATGGTCAACAGCAAAGGCTGTGACACTCATGGTGGCAATTAAGGTAAAAACGCTTAATGCCAGATTGCTGCAATTTGCATGAGAAATGGACTGATCCTCATAAATCATAACTCAGTCAAATTTGTACACACATACATGATACACATATACTCAGCAGAAAAAGAAACGTTCTTTCACCAACTGCTTTCATATTTTAAGCAAACTTCATATATGCAAATATTTGCATGAACATTAAAATATTTAAAAACTAAGATATAAACTAAATTTAAACCGACATGTGTAACATGTCGGTTCAAAAGTAACCCCCTCAGTATCTGGAGTGGCTACCAGCTGGATTCAGTACTGCAGTGCATCTCCTCTTCATGTACTGCACCAGACTGGCCAGTTCTTGCGGTTGTTGCTGCCATCCTGTAGCTGTCCCGCCGATGTGATATTCGGATGTACCGATCCAATGCAGGTGTTGTTACACATGGTCTGCCACTGCGAGGACGATCAGCTGTGCTTCTTGTCTCTCTGTAGCACTGTCTTAGGCGTGTCACAGTAGGGACATTGCAATGTATTGCCCTGGCCACATCTGCTGTCCTCATGCCTCCTTGCACCATGCCTAAGGCATGTTCACGCAGATTAGCAGGGACCCTGGGACTCTTTATTTTGGTGTTTTTCAGAGCCAGTAGAAATGTAGACATTTTTAGTTTTTTGTTTTTTTAACTGTGACCTTAATTGCCTACTGCCCTTAAGCTGTTATTGTCTTTTCAGCCGTTCAACAGGTGCATGTTCATTAATTGTTTATGGTTCATTGAACAAGCATGGAAAACATTGTTTAAACCCTTTACAATGACAATCTCTGAAGGTTATTTTGATTTTTACAAAAGTATCTTCAAAATACAGTGTCCTGAAAAGGGCCGTTTCTTTTTTTGCTCAGTTTAATTTTTAAGATATCCATCATGAATAATGAATCTGCTTAAAAATCATACAATAATCACAATTTTAAAGTTGTTTCAGTGATAGTTGTCTGTGCATCCATGGGTACATTGCAAACAGAACAGCTAATTTGGCATGCTTTGAATTTTGCCAATTTGCCAAAATGTAAACTTATACAGGCTTAAAAAAAGTTTTAAATCCCTGGCCTATTTAAATACGCTCCTCCATATATATAACTGTAAATTTGAGCTTATACATCTAACAGTGTGTCTAATAATATAGATAATATAATAGGGATATTCTCAGTTACACCCTGTTTTGAGAATGCACATTGCACTGTGACACCACCATACTGTAACATATCAAATGGAACTGTGAATTGAATTAATCATTACTTTCCAGCCTAAAGCCGACTACGCATGATCGGGAGTAAAACCGCTCTACACTGGCCGTTCCATTGTTTTCCCATGGGCAGAGTGGTGCAGCCTAGCTAGGTGGACTGCTACTCTTGCCCCCGATTTACACAGGATGTGTAATGGCTGCGAATCCACTCCGGAATGGCGTCGGAGTCATTAGGTTTCCAATAAAGTCAATGTGTTTCCACGGACTGTGGAAAAGCTGCGTTCCAGCTGGAGAGCTCCGCAGCAATTCAGCACAGATAGTGGCAGATAGTGCAGGACAGGAAGTCGAGCACAAAAACAAAATAAAACATCTGGTTAATTTTCAAAATAAAATAGAACATGCTTACGTTGGATCATATTTCCCTGCACTACACCTTGGAAACGCAGCACAGAGTTTTTAACTGTTATTGTTTTTGTGGTTGTATTTTACATGAATTTGCGAGACCTTATGTGTCCTCACTTCAGCTGTCAGTCATGGCCGCAGCTGTTCCGCAACAAATCCGGACCTGGTGGGTATTGACGGACGGCGGAGCACGGAGCCGTCACGCAGCGGCGCAGATCCGTAGTCAGTATGCATCCTGTGGAAATTGTGGGGTTGGTGTGGTGCATCGCTCGGAATTGCCGCCTAGCGTTGCACTGAAAGTTCAAATTGTTTCAACTTTGACCTCGTTGCCGCTGACCTATCAAAGCGCAACCAATTCCAGAGGACATATACCTGTGCATTGGCTTGCTACCGCGGGTCATGTGTAGGCGGCTTAAGTGGTTATAGTTTTAATGGTCGGGCAGGAAGGACTGGATGTCCACAAAATGAGTTGTGAATATTCCCTTTCATGTTTTGTGCAAAATTAGATTAATAGACCAATTTGGTGTGGGTGAAATGGCTTAATGGATCATTATCAACCAAAAACAATCTAGTCAGTAGTCTCTTAGAGGCTTGTGTCCACACAATTTCAATATCATTCAGGGCAGGCAAACTACTGCATGAATGATTAAAAGTAAATTATATTTCTTGAAATTAAACTAGATCATTTCTAAGTAGCAGTTGTAAACACCTTGATAGCACAGACTGTTAAAAGTGAAGTGTAGTAAAGTGTAGTTTCTCTCAACATCTACTCAACTACAGTAACTGGTTTGTCATTGTAGCAAACAGCCACACATCTAAACAAGCTAAACTGAGAATGTGATGAGCATGAGTGGGTAATTGATCAGGTTGAAATTACCAATGGATTTCTGCAGCGCTTATGCTTGGAAATCTATTGTGCTTTAGGTCATCTATTGGGAATCATAGCGGTATGTAATACAGTGAAACGGGCACAAAACACAGTGTTAATAATGTGTTTACACTTCAACCCCCTTTCCATTGATTTCCATTGTAGCCACGCACCACCTGACAGGCACCGCCTCCCCCAAAGTACTTCAGTTAGTTTTAGAAGGAGCACAGCCCTTTCAAATCAAACATAACTATGTTACACACACTATGTTTTATACATTTTACATACTGTTTGGTGATAGTTGTTAGGAAGCTATTATCAATATTAAAGTGCTTATTGATAAGCCATCAGTTCTTGTTTATTTACAGGGTATATTGGTGGAACAATGTGCATTTGAATGTGTATAATGAAATCAATAAATATATGAATAATAAGGCCTGAGTGATTTGAGGAAAAAATCTGATTGCGATTTTTCTGACCAATATTATAATTGTGATTAAAATAGTGTTTTTTTCTAAATTAAACCACATTCCTGTGTTTGAGGTCTACATATTGTTGAGGGAGATATGTGCTTGCAGTACCAAGCATTATCAAAAATGTATTTTGTTTATGAGGGAAAACAATCTGATGGAAAGAAAAAAATGTTGTCCTTGTGTCTGACGTCTTCCTAGGGTTCTTTTTCTGACTAGTCAGTCAGAGGAAAGTAAACTTCTACATACACTTGATTTGTTTTCTAATTTACCTAAAATATTTATCTTCAAATATGATCATTACTTTTCAGATTGGCAATATATTTATTAGTTAGTGCAGCAGCATAATGGCCACTGGCGTCTGATACTGCTGACAGCTCTGCACTGTAACTACCTGCTTGAGCTAATGTTATAGCTTCATAGCCTGAGCTAGAAAAGCTACATTTTATAGCTTTTGATGTGATGATCTTAAAACACTAATAGGATAGGATGTAAAAAAAAAAAAAAAATTACAGGAATTGTAACCACTGTTCACAAGCTGTCTGTCATTTACGCTCTACAACTACCAAGCTATATATACCTGGTGTCTGAAATGAATGTGAGGTGATCGCTACTGTGTTGGTCTTTTTGTTGAACAACAAAAATACAAGCTAATTTTCTTCAAATATCAAAATTATACAGTGGTGTATCTTGTATCTTTGGCCAGCCCTAAATAGTACAGACACTGTTATAAACCAGGTAGCAGCCAAGAGTTGCTTTTTTGTTGTTTCGCCAACTCAAAATAACATCTATTAAAGGTGCAATATGTAGGCTAATACTGACAGATAGAGTGTAAATAAGTTACTGCAGTACAAATTCAAAATACTGAAGAGAGTCCTCTCCCCCGCCCCCTTCCTTCCTAGACACAAAGTTTACGGAGGTGGCCAGGCTGAGGCCACAGCATCCACAACAATGTTGCTAGACGCTTGTCTCTCATAGCCAGACATTACTTCACAGCACAGCAGAGTAGCTAACGTTAGATGCTGGCTATATTGACAGTCGTAAAAGCCGATGCTCACACGGAGCTCTGTACCCAACTGACAGACAGACCTTTTCTGCTTATAATTACGGTAGGAACCGCTAAAACAGAACAATCTCGCCGTCTTCTGCATCCGACGGACAGACATACTTCTTCGGTTTAGAATTACGGTAGGAACCACTAAAAATAACACTACCATGCCGTCATCTCCACCCGACTGAATACACTTCATTGACTTAGAATTACGGCAACAATCTCTAAACACACAAACTCACCGTCTTCTCTTTACGATTTACAGCCCCCCTCTCTTGATACACGTTGTAAACAGCCATGACCTGCTTGCCTGGTCCTACGGTAACAGCAGCAGTTAGCAGGGTTAGCATGACGCCGTTAGCCAGAACCAGTCAGTATCACTTTATTGGCTGTGTCTCAATTGTTTTTGTGAGTAACCACCTTGGGTACTCTAGCTATATAATTTTATGTAATTTAATGTTAAAATAATACATATATAAATGTCTGTGGATCCCATTTGTTTGTTTGCTGCTTTTGTGGATGTACTAACATTACAGCCGTACTGCTCTGGTGTTTACATTTTTACAGGTAAATCTGGCAACCCGGCCTGGCTGTCAAACTGGGCAGTTGATAACAACACACAGGCCAAAACACAAACAGAAATTCCGTCACGGAACGGAAATTACAAAAGGAGAAAATACTGGCATTAGAATTGTTGCCAGAAAAGATTAGTTTTCCTTTTCAGAAAAGATAGTATTTCAACTTCATTTTTGGATGTATTACAGTAAATATATTACATATTGGACCTTTAACTACTGCTACCTAAATTTAGTTAGTTACGATTAAATCACTGCTCATGTGATTTGGATTATTTCCCAAATCCCAGTTTTGACATGGAAAGTATTAATCATATCACTATTAATCATTAAGCCCTGTTTTATTTATATTATACCTTGCTGCCTATATCTGATGCATGCCCTCTTTCCTGCATACTTTTGCACACATATTTTTAAATCGCCTAGTATCCACTCCACTCATAGCTTCTATGGGCGTGTGTGTGTGTGTGTGTGTGTGTGTGTGTGTGTGTGTGTGTGTGTGTGTGTGTGTGTGTGTGTGTGTGTGCACACTAGGTACTTCCATTCACCGACACAGTCTTTCATCCATGTGCATGCTGGTGTGCCTGTGTGTGTGTGTGTGTGTGTGTGTGTGTGTGTTTTGTGTCTGCCTTTAAAGAGGCTGTGAATGATCTTATTTAGTGTGTGCTGATTGCTGCTTTAACCTGGCAGCCACTCTCGCTGCTGCTGCATTAATAATCGCAGGGAGGCAGGAGAGCTGGCGAGGCCCGCACCTTGTTCACCGCTCGCTCCCTCGCTATCTCCACGGCACCAAGGAAAGAGCCAGCAAACGGCAGGGGAAGTGTGGCGGAAAATTACAGTCTTCACATGCCAGCCAAGAAGCCTGCTGCTGCTCGGTGGGGGCCAGTGCTGTGTGAAAAAGACAGAGGAATTGGAAGGACGTTTTAGTATATGATGGTATATAGTATATGTCTGTGTAGAGGCTGAGAGGCGGTGTGTGTGATTGTGTGTCTTCTTTTACTTGTGTTCGACTTTTCTTCTTTAAGGGGCTAGTTTGAGATCAGGATTCAGTTGAGTTATTTCCCCGCTTCCCATATATGAGCAGCCGCTCAATGTATTGTGGTAGTGTCATAGGGACTTTGGAGAAGTGGGGCTTCACAAACTTGCATATATGAGCTAATTTGTGGTAGGAAAAGAGTATAAGAAACAAGACTGACTTGTGATTCTAATTCATAGGTTTGCTAAAGAGTGACACGCCATTATATAGCTGGTTACACTTCCACCTGGTAGAGATCCCAATACAAACAGACAAACTGGGAAATACTTTGAGTCAGGTATGGATGCAGCCTGGAGACCTCCCGGATAGGGTATGCCCTCCTGTCTCATGCCTTCTCGTGTCATACCCTCCCGTCTCATGCCCTCCCATCTCATGCCCTCCCGGCTCATGCCTTCCCGTCTCATGCACTCCTATCTCATGCCTCCCGTCTCATTTAGCTTTTCAGAATACGAAATCGAAGCAAATTATTTGAGGGCGGGAGGGCATGAGACAGGAGTGCATACCCCATCTGGGAGGTCTCCAGGCTGCAGCCATACACTGCTGGAAATTTTTTTGTATTCATTAGCATGATTGCCTTACTGTTTAATTAAAAAAACATCCAAAACACCAAAGTACAAAGACATAGTGAACCAGACACAAGCTTTTATTTTGAAAAGTCGAAGCTCGGGGACGGCACCAGCCAGGAGGGTATGAGACGAGATGCATGAGACAGGAGGTCTCCAGGCTGCAGCCATACACTCTTGAATACTTAACACAGCCCTATTGGTGGCTATACCTAAACAAAGCAACACAAAAAGTGATTGTATCAGCCCTCTATCGGCAGATATTGCTCAATGATTATTGAATATTTTTATGGGAGGTTTAAAACGTGTTCAGGGCATCTCTAAAGAAATGGAATGCGTTGGTGTGCATGTCGTTGTCTTCATAATGCTCTGCTTTCCTCCCACAAGCCAGAGACATGTAGGTTAGGTAAATTGGAAACTCTAAAATGCCCGTGGTTAGGAATGCATGTGCCTATGCGAGGACAACTCGTTTAGGGTGTAACCTGCCTTTCTCCCTGTGCATGCTGGGTTATGCCCCAACCCCCACCACCCTGCACAGTATAAGTTGGTATAGAAAATATGGATGAATGATTTTGAATGTAAGTGAGTGGGTGTGCATGTATTCATGTGTGGCATGTGAGGGGGAGAAAGAGGAAAAGAAACATGGAAAGGCAGAACATGGCAATAAAGCGTTCCACCGTCAGACCTCCTTTGTGTCAATATTAACTAGACGGGTGGAAACTGCTGCCCTTTTTAAGCGTGGCCAACAATTCCCTCTTTCAGTCCAGTCCAGACGACATTTTGATTGGTTGTGTGAAGATTAAAGCTTTGCACTCTCTGCCAGGGAGAACAGTATAATTGATATTTCAGCTCTGGGCAAACTTGCTCTCGCAGGCCAGTGGCTGTTTCAGCAGAAAATTAATGTTAGCACAGCTTGGCGGCAGAACGGTCGGCATGTTTCAGGAAATATACTTTGAGTTGGGTCTCTCTGGTCCACTGGCTTCCGCTGCAACTCTCTGTGTGTGAAATCAACATGTTGTGTCAGGAAAATGCATGTACTTTTGTGCCTTTTTTGTGTGTGCGTGTGCAAGTATTTTATCACAAATGTAAAGATATGTGCTAATGGAAACAGCTTCAGGACGTTCACTGCTATGTGTAATACTGTAGAAATGCTCCTGTAATGGCATTCACTTTTGCCCCCTGGTCTTATATTGCAATACAATTTATGGTGTTAAGAACACTTCAAAAAGGAATACAGCAAGATTCTGAATAGGATTTGAAAAATCCCAGTGCTCCACTGAAGATGCTCAACAATGAGAAGCATCTCTTGTCTACTTCATTAACACATGTATCATGGAGCCAGTCTGAAGAACAT